>PQWD01011572.1:0-31426 GCA_019425675.1 Leucinodes orbonalis | reverse complement strand
TCATTGTCAAAACTGGGTACATTAGAAAATAAAAATCACATATTTATAAGAAAAGTTCCTTTATTTATTAAAAGAGATCAATTGTAACAATATTAATATTGTCGTGAGATCAAAGTTAAATAATACTATAGTTTGATGATTGATGACCATGATTACGTTCCTGCGCGATCTGCTACAAAATGCGCTGGCGTGATCAGCTGAGTATTGGGTGCGCGTGAATAACGTTTCGTTCACAAATTTTATTATTTTCATAAACATTTGTAAAAAATAATAAGTCACCAATGGTTGTAGCTTTTAATAACACTATTACAATATGCATAATGTCTTGATTTTAACACATAATTTATTATTGAGATAATACAGCAATTAAATGTCTAGTTTTAGGAATAAATTGAAAAGTTAACTTTACTAAAAGGTTTTTACATGTGATAATTGCTTCATGAGAGGGAGAGCGGTAACAGCCCACCGAGGCGTAATTTTATCGATAATAATTTCATAAATACTTTATTTTCAATTTATTAATAATTATGAATAAACAATATGAAAAAATGAATTATGGTCTTTACTGTGAATAATTACATGTTCTATAAAATATTAAAAGTTTTAAATTTCTGCCTGTAACTGATTTTAAGCGGTTATGACAATGACCGCATATATTGCATATTACATTTGGCGGTGTCATTTACCATCAATAACCCGATTGCTCGTTTGCCCGCTAAATCAAAAAACATGGAGTGTCTAGGTAAGTTTTCACAGTAGCAGATATCTACTCGTAAAATAGGAGTGCTACGTTAATTAGGAAAGATTTGTTCTTTAGTAAATCTTTATTATATTATTTAAATAAAAACCTTATAAAAAATTTAACAATATTGAAAATATAAATACAAATGAAATATAATATATTATTTAAAATCGAAAAGAAGTCTGACCGAGGCAGGGTTCCAAACACTGGCAACATTCCCGCGCTGAATAGAAATGCTTATCTTTGACCAAGGAAGCTGCTAGCTCTGGAGTCCCCTGTAGCCTCAACGAACTGAGCAGACCTTTTAAAACTAATTTAGCCTCGTTTGCCCAAGACCATGGTTTCAATCGCTACCGGCCAAAATATATTTGTTACCGATATCCTTATATTATTGAGTCACATTTACAAGCTGTTTCTAGAGTCATCACGAACCGTCTCGCTAGTAGGTTTGACGACTTCCAGCCTCCCGAACAAGCCGGGTTCCGCAAAGGCTTCAGCACCATAGACCACATACATACGCTGCGGCAGGTTATACAGAAGACCGGAGAGTATAATCGGCCATTATGCTTGGCGTTTGTGGACTATGAGAAAGCCTTCGATTCGATCGAGACTTGGGCTATGCTTCAAGCCCTCCAACGGTGCCATATCGATTACCGCTATATCGAAGTATTGAGAAGTTTGTACGAGAGCGCCACTATGTCAGTCCGAGTACATGAAGAGCTTACACAACCTATCCAATTGCACCGAGGAGTGAGACAGGGAGACGTTATATCTCCGAAACTGTTCACAGCTGCATTGGAAGATATGTTTAAGCTGCTCGATTGGAAAGGACTTGGCATCAACGTCAATGGCGAGTACATCACTCATCTTCGATTTGCCGATGATATAGTAATCATGGCAGAATCCATGGAGGATTTAGGTACTATGCTCAATACCCTTAACAGAGCTTCGCAACAGGTGGGTCTTAAAATGAACATGGACAAGACGAAAGTCATGTCTAATATCCATGTTGTGCCCATACCAATATCAGTTGGAAGTTCTGAACTCGAAGTTGTAGACGAATATGTGTACCTGGGACAAGTAGTTCAAATGGGTAGGTCCAACTTCGAGCAGGAGGTTTCGCGTCGAATCCAATTAGGATGGGCAGCGTTCGGGAAGTTAAGGGAGATCTTTTCGTCCAAAATACCTCAGTGTCTGAAGACGAAAGTCTTTGACCAGTGTGTGTTGCCGGTTATTACATACGGAAGTGAAACGTGGTCGCTTACTAAGGGCCTCTTAAATAGGCTTAAAGTTGCTCAACGTGCTATGGAAAGGGCTATGTTAGGTGTTTCCCTACGCGATAAGATCCGGAACACGGATATCCGTAGGAGAACTAGAGTGACCGACATAGCCCACAGGATAAGCAAGTTGAAGTGGCAGTGGGCAGGGCACATAGTGCGTAGAACCGATGGCCGATGGGGCGGAAAGGTTCTCGAGTGGCGTCCGCGTAACGGAAAACGAAGCGTAGGCCGACCCCCAACCAGATGGTCTGATGATCTGGTTAAGGTGGCAGTAGCAGATGGATGTCAACTGCAAGGGATCGGTCCGCGTGGAAATCATTAGGGGAGGCCTTCGTTCAGCAGTGGACTTTCTAGGTTGTAATGATGATGATGATGATGATCCTTATATTTCGGAATTTAGAATTTTCTGCTGCCATAGCAGCTGTCGCTGGGTACCATCGATGTGACAAGGTGCCAGTGTATCTACACAAGTGGCATCCCATACTAGGCACTTATTCATTTTCCAAGGTATAAGGGTCTTTGTCTTATTCACTAAAGTAGGTTAAAACGTGTATTTTCCGCATGTAGTTTAAGTCTATAACACACAGACATCCGAATATACAATTAGACTGGACAAGCCGCCAAGTTTATAGGCAGTCCCAGTGTCGCAATTTCTTTTCGGTTCTTACCTGTGAAAAGGTATTATATTTCTTGGTAAATTTACTGATTCATTGCGATGATGGCATGTTACAATTGCACAGGATGGCATTTTGGAAAAAAATGGTTATTTCTTCTAATATTCGTGCGTCTTGACTCGTCTCACAGAGCGTAAACTGGCAGCCAGTGTATGCTCGTTGAGCTTACATTTGTCGCACTTAAAACGCGGCTTGCCCCATCTCCTGTATTGGGAAATCTGTGCTATAACATGACCTAGATCCGGCGAAAATGAACTCTTTCATTGGAAAACGCTGGTATTTTTCTTATTGACAAAACTCTGAGATATCGGAGGGAAACAATCTATTGTGTTCGAGATTAAAGACGAGCATTGGCTCTTTCGAATGTCGTATGAAGCCAATTTGGGATCAATTCTCGGTGTTCATCATCAGCTCATTAAACGTCCCCACCGAGGGGCCCGAGCCTACCTGTATAGGATGATTAGGCCTTAGTCGTCCACGCGGGCCCAGTGCGGATTGGACGACTTCACACACAACCTTCGAATCTCTTCGCAGGCGAGCATGAAGGTTTCCTTACGATGTTTTCCTTCACCGTAAGAGCGTCGGATAACGTACATATATTTTCGAAAATTCGAAAACATATTGGAACGTGTCGGGATTTGAACCTCAGCCCTCCCGGTAGGAAGGTGACAGTCCACACCATTGAGCTCGATGTTAATTGTTACAAATTCTACAGAAGACTATTCTTTATCTGAGATCACATATTATAAAGTCGCAGACGACTTGCGACTTAAATTTAATAAAAGATAGCAACTATTGATTCGCGTTTCTCTCTTTTCAATCTATTGCTGGTTACTGCTGGACATAGGTCTCCAGATATCACGCCCGGTCCTCCGCTTTCCTCCTCCTGCCTCCTTTTCCTCATCCTGCCTCCACCAGCGACCTTTCGCAAGTCGTCGGTCCAATGGGCCAGAGGGCGTCCCACGCTATGCTTGGCGTAGTTGACGATACACATACGGCGCTTCAATATCACCTGATACCGGTATGATTTGCTCAAAAAGCCACAAATTTTTTTTTGCAAGAAATATAAAGTGTTATTATTGCAATATGTTTATGAAAAAGAAAGATGGTAAAGAAAAACTTTCTATTTTTATGCTATGTACTGAGGTTAAAGGTATTCATGGTTGGTTTCTTTAAGCACACCCCGTCACTCGAGATTTAGGTTTCTCATACATCGTGATGTCACAATCTTTATTACCCTCTTCCCGAAACACACGTGGCCAAAGCATTCGTATTTCACGGGACGCTATATCTTGTATTGCAGTGACTTTTATCGACTCAGTATCGAGCAATATAAACTTTGTAGTTTTTGTATCTGAAAAGTTTATCTCTTTAACGAAATTCTCTTAAATGAATGAAATGAAATAAAACAAGACTTATTGCAGTCCACTGTAATCATAGGTATCCCCTATTTTGCGCCAGATATCCCGTTCTTCCGCTTTCCTCATCCAGCCTCCACCAGCGACCTTCCGCAAAACGTCGGTTGGAGGGTTCCTACACTACTCATGACGCGGCTTTCACTCCAGAACCCGTCTGCTTCAACAGATATCGGCTCTGCGATTGATTTAACTGTTCTACTGCCACTTCTACATGCTGATCCGACGAGCTTTGTCGGTAGATTTAGTTCTCATACAGATATCGAAATTTCTGATTTATCCCTAAGAGAGGCCCGAGCATAACTCGCTCAATTGCCGTTGACTGACTCTGAACTTTTATTATATTTGACTTTATTCACCACCTGCATTCAAATTACTACCCTATACCTGAAGTAATAATGTCGCCAATCTAACCGACAATCGATATACAGTTCGCCACTGACCCGTGCTTCACGGGTGAGCCGGTCTGCCTGTGCCAACCGGTTATAACCGGTTTAAACTGGATAGAACTGGCTATAACTGGATACAGGCAGTCGGGCGTTAGTGATACGAAATATTAGGTGGCTCGACTCAATGGGGTATGTACGTTCGGAGGTTGGAACGGGGTCAAGGGAAATGTAAGTATGACTGGAATTCCGGATCGATAAGGTAACATGCTTCAAGATGAAAGTCTTTGAGCAATGCGTCCTACCCGTGATAACATACGCAGCTGAGACATGGACACTGACTGCGGGATTGGTTCGCAAGTTCAGTCACTCAACGCGCAATGGAGCGAGCTATGCTCGAGGTCTCTCTTGGGGAAAAGATTGGAACTTATTTCATCCGTAAAAGAACTAAAGTAACCGACATAGCCCGCCGGATCAGCGAGTTGAAGTGGCAGTGGGCTGGTCACGTATGTCGCAGAACCGATGGCCGTTAAAGAAGACGAATTCTGGAGTGAAGACTGCGTCTTTCCAAGCGTAGCTTAGGATGCCCACTAGCCCGATAGAGCGAAGACTTGCAAAGGGTCACTTGTGGAGACTGGAGGAGGAAAGTGGAAGGCCGGGATATCTGGCGCAAAATGGTGGAGACCTATGTCCAGCAGTGGACTGCGATAAATCGAAGGAAAGAGCTCATTTACTGACTGCCATATAGGTAGAAAATAACAAAGTAACAATCGAACAGCAACTCTAGAAGACGTGTAGCGACAAAAGTTGTATTTCATGAGTGAACATTTTGTGTTCTTACTTTCATTTTAGGGTTCCGTAGCCAAATGGCTGCAAAATCTGTCTATCCGTCCGTCCGTAAAATACAACCCCTTTTTTCTCCGAAACTATAAGCACTATATAAATTACACTATATACTATAAATAAATTTCAACTTTGTACGTATATGTATTTTGTGAACCGCTATTAGGTTTTAATAAGAAACTTGGAAAAAATTAATATATTTTGGGGTTCCCCATACATTGAACTGAAACTCAATTTTTTTTTTCATCGTACCCCTACGTGTGGGATATCAATGTGTAGATCTTTAAAAATGGTATTGAGGTTTTTAATACCATTTTTTTATAAATTAAATAGTTTGCGTTAGAGACACTTCCAAAGTTGAAAAAAGTGTGTCCCCTCCCCCTCTAATTTCTAAACTATGGGGTTGATAAAATCCAAAAAAATATATGATGTACAATCAAAAAAATATATGATGTGCGATTTCTGGTGTGTAAGTTTTTTATACGTCATAAACGGTGAACCACTATGTTTTCATATTAAAGCTTTTGTAGATGCCTAAGTAAATAAAAATAATTTTATTTTTTGTTATTTGCTGCTGCGGAACCCTCCACGGGCGAGTCCGACTCGCGCTTGGCCAATTTTTCTATAACGTATAGTACAATAGACTAAGATAAAGTATCGATGGCAACCCGTTTTGTAACACCAATTTAAGCAATAAATTATGTATATAAATTATAAATATCCAACATCCGTCTAGACAGATACCTTGAGATTAAAGTACCCACGCAGACTTAAACGGCCATCGTGTTTTGGATTAGGCATCTTTAAATAGGTCACAGGTATATCTCGTCAATACACCGACGTAAATACGCAGGTGCTCTGGCGTTATATGATTTACGAGGGTTGCGGTGTGACCTCAATGCAAATTTATGGGTTTATGTCAAAAAATGAGGGGCTTACCGCGAAAGGGGCACACTGCGCTCTCGAACAGTAAGTGACATTGAAAGCATGCTTTTCTGTTGCCTATATATGGCACTAGATGGCGCTAATCTATAATAAATAAATCCTTACAATTAAAAATACTTTTCCTCTCCTCGGCCAGACCTTATTCGAGTTACTGGCATGTATCGGGTCGCTAATTAGTTGA
The DNA here is from genome assembly GCA_019425675.1 of Leucinodes orbonalis. NCBI lineage: Eukaryota > Metazoa > Arthropoda > Insecta > Lepidoptera > Crambidae > Leucinodes > Leucinodes orbonalis. The sequence goes on along the minus strand of PQWD01011572.1, from coordinate 24,960 downwards.
CGTTCCCCGTATTCGGACTAAGCGTTTTGTGTCTACTATATAATGCGTACTGCAAATGATTGGAATAACCTGCCTGCGTCTGAGTTTCAGGCAAATATATAATCCTGTGGCATTCAAAAACCGAGTGAATAGGCTTTTTCTGTGCAAGCTCGCTCCATTTTAGAGCACGTCTCTTCCACTAGGACAGTCTTTGCTCAAGAGCAAGCCCATCATGAATAAAAAAAAGAACATGAAATAAATTCAATAAAATTTGGTGTGAAGTTTGCTGGCGATCCGGAATAAACATATAAGCTTTGTATAGGTTGTATTATATTCACCCAATGATGTAAAAAGTATGGATTAGTGATATGCTCACAAAACAATCGAAAAAAGTGTTCCGAATGCAACACATTTACCTAAACAAAAGAGTACAAACTGTATTCACTTTGGCGGTTCGTTTTTGAGGCACGGATGGCGTATCTACCTTTATATATACAGAATATCATTGTATTCACCCGCGAATATCTTATACCGCGGGGCACAGTTATTTCTTAAATAAATCGTACTCGTCAAACGCAAAGTCGATGTGTCCCAAATATCAAACAAATCTGGCCGAAATATATGAGTTCAGAATCCATTTTTCACGAGTGTCAAGCCGACGAATGCACAAGAAATTAATGATGAGGAAATATCGGAGAGAGCGAATTTTATAATGACAATAGCTTTAATTATAAAATACAGATTAACACATCTATATATATTCACAAACTCGCACACTACTCATTAACTTTTATTATGATCAATTTACTTAATTTATTCAATAAAATTTATTTATTTAATTCTTTATTGTACACTGAAATACACAAAAAAAAACAAAAAGTCTGTATTCCATTGGAAATTGGTTTCCCAAGATACAGGCTTTGCTTAGTTTGGGAACCCTTTCAAATTACATGATTTTGATAATTTTAACACTTATTTATATCTTAATTTTAATTCCGTTTCAATAAAATACATTTTTTTTAGGATTTCACCTCGGCCCCAATTCTGTTTGGTCAATTCAGCATAAAGGCTGCGTTGTGAGTTCCGAGCCATCCTCCCCATGGCTATTCTTCTTAACGAGTCAATATGGATTCACAAATTATGGTAAAGCTATCAATATTGGCCACTTTAATCGCCCTTTCATTTGCCATCCAGAGGTCCCGGACATCGCACGACGATGGACAGGTCAGGCAAGATAGTAGGTGTTCCATTGTCTGAGCGGCACAGACTGCTTCTGGAATATCTCCATCTTACCCAATTTTCATGGCTATGCTATGGTGCGTCATATACTGATGAAAATGCTTTAGCACAAAAATCTTTTTTTGGGTTTTAAAATATTTCCATTATGGTTATGGAAATATTTTAATCTTAATGATGAATTGAATCTTTGTTTAAAAATGATGTAGAATAATAACTGTTTATCAGTTGTTGGTCTCCTTCAATGACGCTCTGTCATGGTCAGGCGTATCACTTACCATCAGGTGAGCGTCCTGATCGACCTGTTTACTTTGTAACATAAAAAAAATCCTACCGTGCTTTGTGGGCACATCAAGCACCGTTCAATGATATTATGTATATATAAAGGTAGATACGCCACCCGTGCCTCAAAAACGAACCGCCAAAGAGAATACAGTTTGTAGGCTTTTGTTTACGTAGACGTACACTCATTCAAAATATGTGTACGTGTGCTGTCGCTGTATTCGGAACACTTTTTCGATTGTTTTGTGAGCATATCACCAATCTAAAATGTTGACATCATTGGCACCGTTATAAAAACTGGATCACACACTCCCGCCATTTTTCATTGCCACCTGTCAATTTTGACAGGACCTGCCAAAATGTTTCGCGCGTGTTTTGCATTTTCACAAGCCGTTCGTTTTGATATTCTAAGCCGGGAATATGATATTCTGGGTACGTATGTAATGAAATTAAATATCCTAATACTTGTGAACATTACGGGCTCTACTTTGGTGAGTCGTCTCCCTTTAACTATAGGTCATCAAGGCGTACTGCAAATTGTCATCCGTTTTTATTTGACGTCCCCCGTATTCGGACTAAGCGTTTCGCGTCTTCTTTCATTATGCGTACTGCAAATGAATGAAATGATCTGCCTGCGTCTGTGTTTCCGGCCATATACAACCCTGTGACACAAAACGAGTAAATAGGCTTTTTCTGGGCAAGCTCGCTCCATCTTAGAGCACGTCTCTTCCACTAGGATAGTCTGTGCTCAAGAGCAAGCCTTTCATGAATAAAAACAATTAAATGACTTCATATCCTTTTATAAATATATGAAAGAAACCATGTAAACTATTCACAAAAAGTTAATTTCTGTCAGTGAACTGAAAGAAGAAAATTAAGTTTGTTATCGTTTGACATTTTAAGGCCTGTATTCTAGAACGAGACTCAACGTTTGAAATTAAGTGAGAAAGAGATAGCGCTATATATGATAAATAGCGGCATCCCTTTCTAGCTATATTTAAGTAAAGATTTTCGTGAGTTGAGTTGCTTGAGTTTCGTTTTAGAATATAGGCCCAAGTGTTATTTTTGGACCTTAACTGAATAAAACAGTTTTTTTCCCTATTTGACTGACCCAAGGCGATTTATTTGACAGGTTTTTATTATTATTATAGGTCTATTTTATTCTTCTTGTCAGAAAATGTAATATATAGAAATTAATTCTAGTGTTTTTTCAATGCTTCAGCATTTTGATAGATAAAAATTCTGTTTCTATGTCCATTTTAATTTGTTTCAGAAGGGCGACGTTGTAAGCATTTTAGTGAAATCACCGGGTATTAACCTAACAATGCCTGGCACAAAATGGGGAGACCTATGTCCAGCAGTGGACTGCAATAGGTTGAAAAGAGAGAGAGAGAGACCTAACATCTGTCGTCTCGGGTGTCGGGCGCAGTGCGGCATTGATGGAGGATCATAACTGTCTATCTGTTGTTGGTCTCCTTCAATGATCAAGAGGCTAGGCGTATCACTTACCATCAGGTGAGCGTCCTAACCGTCCTGTACACATATACAATAATAATTATAAAAGACCTACTTTTGTTTATTTGTGTAGGTATCCATTTTTCCTTTAGCATTTATTACGAAAGGTGAGTTCAGCAAAAAAGTGGATTTTAGGTAATTTTGTTACCGTAAACAGATTGTCCCAAATAAATATTTGAAGCAATTAGGAGGAATAGAGAGACGGGACAGAACGAATTATAGCAAAAAAGATTTTCTAAGTACATTTTATTACATCATCATCATCAAATGCCTCTCCTATTGAATTTTAACGCGGGTCGATCTCTAGCTGTTGACGTCCATCTGCTACCCGCTCCATCATCATCATCATCATCATCAGCTCATTAAACGTCCCCACCGAGGGGCACGAGCCTACCCGTATAGGGTGATTAGGCCTTAGTCGTCCACGCGGGCCTAGTGCGGATTGGACGACTTCACACACAACCTTCGAATCTCTTCGCAGGCGTGCATGAAGGTTTCTCACGATGTTTTCTTCACCGTAAGAGCGTCGGATAACGTACATATATTTTCGAAAATTCGAAAATACATTGGTACGTGTCGGGATTTGAACCTCAGCCCTCCCGGTAGGAAGGCGACAGTCCACACCACTGAGCCACCGACGCTCTCCCGCTTAGATAACAATAAACTAACCAGATGCTAGAAGAAATATCAACCAAAAAATGTCAGTGCCAGTTGGCACATACGTGACTTATTGTTATATTTATTACATAAAATTATTCATTAAAATTATGACCTAAAAGGGTACAAAATCAAAAGCACGAGCACACTACTATGTCATTATGACATGTAGCGAGTGACGTGATTATTTATCAAATTCTGTCCAACTGACGCGATGCAGGCAGATGTTGGTTAGTTTATTGCTATGATATTCTGTATATATAAAGGTAGATACGCCATCCGTGGCTCAAAAACGAACCGCCGAAGAGAGTACAGTCTGTACTCATTTGTTTAGGTAAATGAACGCTCATTCGAAATATGTGTATGTGTGCTGTCGCTGCATTCGGAACACTATTTTCGATTGTTTTGTGAGCATATCACGAATCTATACTTTTTTACATCATTGGTTTATTGATTATCTGAGCTAGTAAACATTAACGGAGAAACGTCAGCCAAACAATGTCCGAGCCTCACGACTCACATCCCCCGCAACGCTCTAAGCCGAGGTTCGAGTCCCGTTCGGGGAAGCCCTTAGGCTCGTGGTGTAAATATTAAGGCTGAGAGCCATCTGCGCTCGCCACTTGCCCGGTGAAGCTGTAAAGGCCATCTGCGGCCAACAGAAGTAGTCAGTTCGAAAAAAAAAAAAAAAACTCACGACACATACGTATCATCATCAGCTTATTAAACGTCCCCACCGAGGGGCACGAGCCTACCCGTGTAGGGTGATTAGGCCTTAGTCGTCCACGCGGGCCCAGTGCGGATTGGACGACTTCACGCACGACCTTTGAATTTCTTCCAGGCGTGCATGAAGGTTTCCTCACGATGTTTTCCTTCACCGTAAGAGCGTCGGATAACGTACATATATTTTCGAAAATTTGAAAATACATTGGTACGTGTCGGGATTTGAACCTCAGCCCTTCCGGTAGAAAGGCGACAGTTCGCACCACTGAGCCACCGACGCTCCACATACGTATAGTTGTTGTTATATTTAGAACATCATCGTCATCAGCTCATTAATATTAGTATAGGGTGTATAGGCCTTAGTAGACCACGCACGCTCAGTACGGATTGCCCGACTTCACGCACAAATTTTGAATCTCTTCGCAGGCGTGCGCAGGGAATCTCTTCGCAGGCGTGCGCAGGTTTCCTCACGATGTTTTCCTTCACCGTACGAGCGTCGGATAACGTACATATAATTTCGAAAATTCGAAAAGACATTGGTACGTGGTGGGATTTGGCCATGCATCCAGATCGAAAGACAACAGTCCACACCTATGGGCCAACGAAGCTGCTATAGCTGAAAAAAAAAACAAAGGAAAAAGGTTACGTACCTCTGCGCATAGTACTCGAAGAAAGCGACGAGTATCTCAATGGACCTTGTCATAGCAGCCCACATTTCGTGCGATTTGCATTGTGAAGGCATCAACGAGGGGAGTCGGGGCGGGCCTTCCGACATTTATGTATTGTTTTTACATAATTACACTGGACAAAAAACACTACGGTTCTGTCTTACTGATTACTGCTGTTGCCCGCTGATGGTGTTAATAGTTTCACTGGGTAAATCGATACCAACACTGACAGTACTGTCACTTGCNTCAGCTCATTAATATTAGTATAGGGTGTATAGGCCTTAGTAGACCAGCTCTCTCAGTACGGATTGCCCGACTTCACGCACAAAATTTTGAATCTCTTTCGGCAGCTGCGTCTGCGCGTGCGCAGGTTCCTCACGATGTTTTCCTTCACCGTACGAGCGTCGGATAACGTACATATAATTTCGAAAAATTCGAAAGACATTGTACGTGGGGATTTGGCCATGCATCCAGATCGAAAGACAACATCCACAACCTATGGGCGCGAAGCTGCTATAGCTGAAAAAAAAAACAAAGGAAAAAGGTTACGTACCTCTGCGCATAGTACTCGAAGAAAGCGACGAGTATCTCAATGGACCTTGTCATAGCAGCCCACATTTCGTGCGATTTGCATTGTGAAGGCATCAACGAGGGGAGTCGGGGCGGGCCTTCCGACATTTATGTATTGTTTTTACATAATTACACTGGACAAAAAAACACTACGGTTCTGTCTTACTGATTACTGCTGTTGCCCGCTGATGGTGTTAATAGTTTCACTGGGTAAATCGATACCAACACTGACAGTACTGTCACTTGCACGAGCTAATTAAAATTTGTCGAGAAAAGGTTGACGATTTCTGAAGAAAAAATATGCTCAAATTTTTAAACGAAACGATTAAAATTAAAACGGAAATTAAAGTGTCATCAAATGACATTTATTTTTAAGAAAGGTTAAAAAAAATAAGGAAATTACTGTTATGGTTAGGTTATACTTACTTAAGTTATATTTTCGCGTATATACTTTTTGTTTTTGATTTTTATGTTTAATTCCCATTTGTTTAATTTAATAACTACCTATGTGATAATTTCATAAATATTAGCTTTTAAGAATAATGAATTTAACTTTAGTGCCCTAGCAGGGTTTATGTGTATACTTAATACCTATATTGTAAACCGCATTATGCAGGTAAATAAATCATCATCATCAGCTCATTAAACGTCCCCACCGAGGGGCACGATCCTACCCGTATAGGGTGATTAGGCCTTAGTCGTCCACGCGGGCCCAGTGCGGATTGGACGACTTCACACACAACCTTCGAATCTCTTCGCAGGCGTGCATGAAGGTTTCCTCACGATGTTTTCCTTCACCGTAAGAGCGTCGGATAACGTACATATATTTTTCGAAAATTCGAAAATACATTGGTACGTGTCGGGATTTGAACCTCAGTCCTCCCGGTAGGAAGGCGACAGTCCGCACCATTGAGCCACCGACGCTCCCCCCGGTAAATAAATAAATGTAATAAATTATTATGAATATACAGCCCAATTATTTTATGCAGCACAGATTTTAACTAATTACTGCGTCTACTAGGTCTTATAGACCTAACATCTGTTGTCTCGGGTGTCGGGCGCAGTGCGGCATTGATGGAGGTTAATAACTGTCTATCAGTTGTTGTTCTCCTTCGATACCGCTCTGTCATGGTTAAGCGTATCACTTACCATCAGGTGAACGTCCTGTAATCTTAAATAAAGAATAAAGAGATGAAGGGATTAATCAGTTTGGTAGCCTGATGGTAAGAGATGCAGTATCAAAGGCAACCAATAATTGAAAACAGCAGTTATTTTCTGTTAAACTGCCCTGCGCCTGTCACCCGATACGACAGATGGTGGTCAGACGTTAGTTGACAGACAGACTAGACAGATGTTAGTTATCCTATAATCAGAAATATAAAGTGCATAACACTGTTTCACGGGACGATATCTGGCACTGCGGTGGTACCTACCTAGACGACTCAGTACCGAGCCTGCCACCTAGTAAAGGCTGGTCGATGAACAGCTCATTGGAAACAATTTTATTACTCACTTAAGTTCATAGATAGTACAAATTATGTTAAGTAGCGCGTAAAAAGACAAATTGTCGTTATGGGAAGTCGTAAAATAAAAATTGAGGGGAACTCGAAACTTTTATGGCAATTGCGCTCTTCTTAGAGTGAAAGTTGTATTTTTTAACATTTACGAGCTAATTTAAAGTTAAAAATTGCTATATCTTTCATGTTTCCGCGGATTTGTGGTGAATTTTTCGCAAGCAATAATGTTCCAATTTTTTTCGTAAATTAAGAGAAACTGCTCACTTATTTTCATTAGCCAAAGCCGTTGTTTAGTTAACTAGTTGGTAGACTCGATACTGAGTCGTCTAGGTAGGTACCACGCAGTGCCAGATATCGCCCCGTGAAAGAAATGTCCACTGACATTCACAGAGCGCCATCTAGTCCCAAATTAAGCATTTAGCCTGTAATATATCTACTGATCAGCGGATAAACATACTTATATACATTTTTTTTTAAAAACATACATATTTTACATAGAAAACACCCAGACCATTAAAACAGACATGTTCATGCACATAAATGTTTGTACTGCCCGGGGAACCCGGAACCCTTGGTGTAGTAGCCGATGACTCAACCAATTACACCACTTTGTTCGGCGAAGTTAATAATCGCAAAAAGGCCTGTGCACTGCGACTTGACTTAATAGGCTGGGTGATTGGCATACAAAGGGAACTCATATAATGGAATGAATGTTGACATTTCTAATAAAAGAGACAACAATGAAATGTTGAGAATCCCTGAAGAGTAGCGTTTCTTTGTTGTTAGGGTATTGTCCTCGTGTTTATTTCTTTATTTTCTATTTTACTTACATGGTTTTCGAACCTATTATGATATTTATATTAAGTATATTGTGGTGTACGATTTATATTCTATTTCAGCCCCTCATCTTATTATACGTCCCACCGAGGGCACGAGCATACCCGTATATTGTTAGGCCTTGTCGTCCACGCGGCTCAGTGCAGATTGCCGACTTCCGCACAACCTTTGAATCTCTTTGCAGGCGTGCGCAAGTTTCCTCGCGTTTTCCCTACACCGCAAGATACATATATTTCGACAATTCGAAATGAAATTGGTACAAACAGGTGTCCAAATCCCGCCAAGTACTAATGTCAGTTCGAATTTTCGAAATTATATGTACGTTTATCAGAGAGATTCAAAGGTTTTTCGTGAAGTCGGCCAATCTGATAGAGTTTCGTGGAAGGCTGAGAGTCATCTGCGCCAATTGCCNATCTGCTACCCGCTTAGATAACAATAAACTAACCAGATGCTAGAAGAAATATCAACAAAAAAATGTCAGTGCCAGTTGGCACATACGGTGACTTATTGTTATCTGGGGGCACGGCAGTGCCCCCGCCAAGTCGAGCGCGAAGCAAACAATGCCGTACCATCCTTTACAGGAACCATTTCGCCGCATTTTCAGGCCCCGATTTGAGAACCTTTGGATAATACCAGAGCGCAGAAATTTTCGTCATCTAGTAAGATATAATAACGTACTTAAAATCCAAAATTTCAAGTCTGTAGGTCATTTAGTTCCGACGTTAAGCGAAAGCAAAGTTTCGCATTTTCGACAGACACTCACTCACTCACTTACTCATGATCATAAAAGACAGAACTAGTATTCCATTAACTCAGAAAGCTGAAATTCGGTACAGAGTTAGGGTTTAATGGCTGCATAAAGGGAAAACTATGAAAACTTCGAACATCGAAGATCTGGAGTACATGGTGACCTGCTTAGATACAAAATCATCAAAAAAGAACTAGTACTTCCCATTAACTCACAGAGCTGAAATTTGGTACAGAGTCAGGGTTTAATGGTTACATAAATGGAAAACTATAATAACTTGGATAATCGAAGATCTGGAGTACCTGGTGACCCTGCTTAGATAACAAAAGAGCCCAGCCAAACTATAAGAGATTGACATACCGCCTTTCATCATCAAATCATCATTTACAACCTAGAAAGTCCACTGCTGAACGAAGGCCTCCCCTAATGATTTCCACGCGGACCGATCCCTTGCAGTTGACATCCATCTGCTTACCTGCCACCTTAACACAATCATCAGACCATCTGGTTGGGGGTCGCTACGCTTCGTTTTCCGTTACGCGAACGCACTCGAGAACTTTCCGCCCCATCGCCATCGGTTCTACGCACTATGTGCCTGACCACTGCCACTTCAACTTGCTTATTACGCCTTTAACAATATTTATTCATATGGTGGGCCGCTTCATCCGATGTCAAAAATCGGGGGGCACTACCGTGCCCCCGCCAAGTCGAGCGCGCTAGACCAATACAAACAGACATGTTGGTGCACACAAATATTTGTAGGTACTGCCCGGGGATCGAACCCGGAACTCCTTGGTGTAGTAGCCGACGTTTCAACCATTACACCCAATGGGTCGTTTAATATTCCTTTCAAGTTTCTACAAAAAGAAGTAAAATCCCACCAAAAACATTCTGTAAAAAATCTAGCCAAGTCTCGATGGAGCTGCTTGATTATCTCTAAAAGTAATGAAATCAAGACAAAGACGTGCCAAGTCTAAGGTTCCTTACTGCAATTATTAATATTATGGTTAATGTTGTGTGACTTGGCCGTTGAAAGTACACAAGGAACAAAACTAGGTGTCATTATGACATGTAGCGAGTGACGTGATTATTTATCAAATTCTGCCAACTGACGCGATGCAGGCAGATGTTAGTTTAGTTTATTGCTAAGATATTCTGTATATATAAAGGTAGATACGCCATCCGTGGCTCATAAACGAACCGCCGAAGAGAGTACAGTCTGTACTCATTTGTTTAGGTAAATGAACGCTCATCGAAATATGTATAGTGTGCTGTCGCTGCATTCGGACACTATTTCGATTGTTTGTGAGCATATCAGAATCTATACTTTTTTACATCATTGGTTTATTGATTATCTGAGCTAGTAAACATTAACGGAGAAACGTCAGCCAAACAGTGCCCGAGCCTCACGACACACATCCCCCGCAACGCCCTAAGCCGAGGTTCGAGTCCCGTTCGGGGACGCCCTTAGGCTCGTTGTGTAAATATTAAGGCTGAGAGCCATCTGCGCTCGCCACTTGCCCGGTGAAGCTGTAAAGGCCATCTGCGGCCAACAGAAGTAGTCAGTTCGAAAAAAAAAAAAAAAACCTCACGACACATACGTATCATCATCAGCTTATTAAACGTCCCCACCGAGGGGCACGAGCCTACCCGTGTAGGGTGATTAGGCCTTAGTCGTCCACGCGGGCCCAGTGCGGATTGGACGACTTCACACATCACCTTCGAATCTCTTCGCAGGCGTGCATGAAGGTTTCCTCACGATGTTTTCCTTCACCGTAAGAGCGTCGGATAACGTACATATATTTTCGAAAATTTGAAAATACATTGGTACGTGTCGGGATTTGAACCTCAGCCCTTCCGGTAGAAAGGCGACAGTTCGCACCACTGAGCCACCGACGCTCCACATACGTATAGTTGTTGTTATATTTAGAACATCATCGTCATCAGCTCATTAATATTAGTATAGGGTGTATAGGCCTTAGTAGACCACGTACGCTCAGTACGGATTGCCCGACTTCACGCACATCCTTCAAACCTCAGGCGTGCGCAGGTTTCCTCACGATGTTTTCCTTCACCGTACGAGCGTCGGATAACGTACATATAATTTCGAAAATTCGAAAAGACATTGGTACGTGGTGGGATTTGGCCATGCATCCAGATCGAAAGACAACAGTCCACACCTATGGGCCAACGAAGCTGCTATAGCTGAAAAAAAAAACAAAGGAAAAAGGTTACGTACCTCTGCGCATAGTACTCGAAGAAAGCGACGAGTATCTCAATGGACCTTGTCATAGCAGCCCACATTTCGTGCGATTTGCATTGTGAAGGCATCAACGAGGGGAGTCGGGGCGGGCCTTCCGACATTTATGTATTGTTTTTACATAATTACACTGGACAAAAAAACACTACGGTTCTGTCTTACTGATTACTGCTGTTGCCCGCTGATGGTGTTAATAGTTTCACTGGGTAAATCGATACCAACACTGACAGTACTGTCACTTGCACGAGCTAATTAAAATTTGTCGAGAAAAGGTTGACGATTTCTGAAGAAAAAATATGCTCAAATTTTTAAACGAAACGATTAAAATTAAAACGGAAATTAAAGTGTCATCAAATGACATTTATTTTGAGAAAGGTTAAAAAAATAAGGAAATTACTGTTATGGTTAGGTTATACTTACTTAAGTTATATTTTCGCGTATATATATATACTTTTTGTTTTTGCTTTTTATGTTTAATTTCCATTTGTTTAATTTAATAACTACCTATGTGATAATTTCATAAATATTAGCTTTTAAGAATAATAAATTTAACTTTATTGCTGTGCCCTAGCAGGGTTTATGTGTATACTTAATACCTATATTGTAAACCGCATTATGCAGGTAAATAAATAAATGTAATATTTTTTATGAACATACAGCCTAATTATTTTATACAGCACAGATTTTAACTAATTACTGCGTCTACTAGGTCTTATAGACCTAACATCTGTTGTCTCGGGTGTCGGGCGCAGTGCGGCATTGATGGAGGTTAATAACTGTCTATCAGTTGTTTGTCTCCTTCGATGCCGCTCTGTCATGGTTAAGCGTATCACTTACCATCAGGTGAACGTCCTGTAATCTAAAATAAAGAAAAAAGAGATGACGGGATTAATCAGTTTGGTAGCCTGATGGTAAGAGATGCAGTATCAAAGGCAACCAATAATTGAAAACAGCAGTTATTTTCTGTTAAACTGCCCTGCGCCTGTCACCCGATACGACAGATGGTAGTCAGACGTTAGTTGACAGACAGACTAGACAGATGTTAGTTATCCTATAATCAGAAATATAAAGTGCATAACACTGTTTCACGGGACGATATCTGGCACTGCGGTGGTACCTACCTAGACGACTCAGTACCGAGCCTGCCACCTAGTAAAGGCTGGTCAATGAACAGCTCATTGGAAACAATTTTATTACTCACTTAAGTTCATAGATAGTACAAATTATGTTAAGTAGCGCGTAAAAAGACAAATTGTCGTTATGGGAAGTCGTAAAATAAAAATTGAGGGGAACTCGAAACTTTTATGGCAATTGCGCTCTTCTTAGAGTGAAAGTTGTATTTTTTAACATTTACGAGCTAATTTAAAGTTAAAAATTGCTATATCTTTCATGTTTCCGCGGATTTGTGGTGAATTTTTCGCAAGCAATAATGTTCCAATTTTTTTCGTAAATTAAGAGAAACTTCTCACTTATTTTCATTAGCCAAAGCCGTTGTTTAGTTAACTAGTTGGTAGAATCGATACTGAGTCGTCTAGGTAGGTACCACCGCAGTGCCAGATATCGCCCCGTGAAAGAAATGTCCACTGACATTCACAGAGCGCCATCTAGTCCCAAATTAAGCATTTAGCCTGTAATATATCTACTAATCAGCGGATAAACATACTTATATACATTTTTTTTTGAAAACATACATATTTTACATAGAAAACACCCAGACCATTAAAAACAGACATGTTCATGCACATAAATGTTTGTACTGCCCGGGGAACCCGGAACCCTTGGTGTAGTAGCCGATGACTCAACCAATTACACCACTTTGTTCGGCGAAGTTAATAATCGCAAAAAGGCCTGTGCACTGCGACTTGACTTAATAGGCTGGGTGATTGGCATACAAAGGGAACTCATATAATGGAATGAATGTTGACATTTCCAATAAAAGAGACAACAATGAAATGTTGAGAATCCCTGAAGAGTAGCGTTTCTTTGTTTGTTAGGGTATTGTCTCGTGTTTATTTCTTTATTTTATTTTACTTACATGGTTTTCGAACCTTTATGAAATTTATTAATTAAGTATATTAGTGTGTACGAGTTATATTCTATTTCAGCCCCTCATCTTATTATACGTCCCCACACCGAGGGGCACGAGCATACCCGTATATTGTGTATAGGCCTTAGTCGTCCACGCGGGCTCAGTGCAGATTTGCCGACTTCACGCACAACCTTTGAATCTCTTTGCAGGCGTGCGCAAGTTTCCTCGCGTTTTCCCTCACCGCAAGATACATATATTTTCGACAATTCGAAATGAAATTGGTACAAACAGGTGTCCAAATCCCGCCAAGTACTAATGTCAGTTCGAATTTTCGAAATTATATGTACGTTTATCCAGAGAGATTCAAAGGTTTTTCGTGAAGTCGGCCAATCTGATAGAGTTCGTGGATAGGCTGAGAGTCATCTGCGCCAATTGCCCGGTGAAGGCCGCAGATGGCCTTTACCATCTGCGGCCAACAGCAGTAGTCAGTTCGAAAAAAAAAAGCTCGTGCACGACTAAGGCTTATAGAACCCTTACAGGTAGGCTAGTGCCTCTCAGTGGTGACGTTTAATGGGCTGATGATGATGATCGCCATGATGAGATTTAGGCCTTCACTTAAATACATCAAAAAATATTGTTATTTAGAAAGATTAATCACTTTGAGAAGTTAACAACAATCGATCTTTGTTTATCTAAAGTTTGCGACAAGATAACAAAGCAAAGTCGTTACAATTAGCAACGTTGCTAAAATTTTCCTTAATCTTGTGGAGATCCAAGAAGCGGGACATTACTTTAGCATATCAAAAATAATGTTTGTTCATTTAAAAATGATGTTTTTTGTAACTTTTCGATTTAATCATTATTTTAACTTATGATTGGTCTCAGTCTTTCCACGTTTACCCAGGAATTGATTTGTAACGTTCTACCATAATTGAAACATTGGGACTAAATAAAAAATAAGGACCGCACCTACTAATAAATAAATCTGTTTTTTAGATTTGATTGAACTCTCCCGAAAAGACTACAATTTTAAGATTTTCTAAAAGGTATGTCTAAGTAATTACCTATAATCTATTACTGGACATCAAAGGTCAAAGTAATTATTATGATAAAATATGAAACTAATACAAATAACAATATCCAGCCATATGAACAAATATATAAAAATGTTAATGAATAAATATGTATGTTATTCATCGATAAAAAAGACCTTTGATAAAAACAATATAACAATCCCCAATAAACACCAAAAAGGTTCACCATCTCTTTAATTTCACACCGCAGCTGTCAAAGGGCGTGCGTTATTTGAAAATCCAATGTCAATAAATACAAGGTTAAAACGTTGACGACCTCTGCCTTCAGAGTATGAAGCTATTAAAACGGTACGGGAGGACTTCGGGGAATGTTGACGACCCCTGGGACAGGGTTCGGTTATTTACTGTTTCATTTATACTGTTTACGCACTTGTACGAAATAAAAATGGCCGAATAAAAACTGAGACGGATTTCAACTGTTGCTTACAACTGTTGCTAATTTTTTGGTGAAGTATTTTAGGGACCAGTGTATAAGGGCGTTTAGGTACTTCTTTTAGGGTTCCGTAGCCAAATGGCAAAAAACGGAACCCTTATAGATTCGTCAGGTCTGTCTGTCTGTCTGTCCGTACGGACGGACATACCCATGTCACACACCCTTTTTTCTCCGAAACTATAAACACTACACTATTCAAACTTTGTAAGTATATGTATTCTATGAACCGCTATAAGATTTTTTTTGGGGTTCCCCATACATTGAACTGAAACTCAAAAATGTTTATTCATCATACCCTCCGTATGGGGTATCAATGTGTAGATCTTGAAAAATGATATCGAGGTTTCTTATATCAGTTTTTATATAAATTCAATAGTTTGAGCGAGAGACACTTCCAAAGTTAAGAAGTGCCCTCCCTTCTAATTTCTAAACTATGGGTTTGATAAAAATTAAAAAAATATACGATGTATGACTATGAAATCTAACAACGAAATTTAGGTTGAACGATTTTTGGTGTGTAGTTTTTTTTTATACGTCATAAACAGTCAACCACATTTTTTCATATTAAAGCTGTAGGTGCCTAAGTAAATAAAAAATATTTTATGTTACTTGCTGCTGTGGAACGATCCACGGGCGAGTTCGACTCGCGCTTGGCCATTTTTTTTATTTTAAGTGTAGGCAAACTTGCCGAGACGCGGTCTCCACTCCAGAACTCGTCTGCTCCAACGGACATCGGTTCTGCGACTGTTCATTCGGTGCAATGGTTGCGATTGACGACCCATTTGGTGTATTGGTCGAGACGTCGGCTACTACACCAAGGGTGCCGGGTTCAATCCCCGGGCAGTGCAAACATTTGTGTGCATGAACTTGTCTGTTTGTATTTGTGTGGTTGTTTTTATGTATAATATGTATGTATTTACAAAAAATATACATAAGTATGTTTGTCCGTTGCTAAATGTCAATAATACAGGCTTAATTGTATAAGTATGTTTATCCGTTGTTAAGTGTCCATAATTTAGACTAATGCTTAGTTTGGGCTAGATGGCGCTGTGTAAATATTATTGGATATTTATTTCAGTTAAAAAAACTAGAGACTGCAAAGAATATTTTTTTATTCAAGCAGCATATCATCGTTGGCCTATAACATCCCACTGCAGTGCACAGGCCTACCCGCACAGCATAGCTATGGGTTAGCATATTTTTAATGTTATGTAAGTAGCTATTTTATATTGTATCGATGGCTGAGTGGCTAAAACTTTTTATTATAGATAATATCTCTTTTTTTTTCATATTATTTTGTACAATCGTAAGGAAGCGACAATTATTATCTGTTCAAAACGATTTACGTAATATTTTCCCATTAAAATAAATTCCAAGACAAAACAGATATAAATATTTCAATTTTTATGAATGAAATTTCTTTTTTTTAGTTCAAAATTATAATGATAATTTGTTTAATTTTAGGTACAGAATTTGCCGTCAATTTAGGCAACATTCAAATAAAATATGAAAAAAAAAACTCTCATAAACGTTTCAAATTTCGAATGCTGCCAACACAACAAAAGGTAACTTATAAAATAATCATACCGAAGGGCATCCCAGCAGAGGGGTTGCCGTAACAGTCTGAAAATTGATCGCGCGTACTACGTCTCGCCTACATTCTACAACTCGCAACAGGTAAACGACCTACATACGTTACGCGTTTTACATTGTTTCCTATACGAAAACCAAAACAAAACAATGACGTCAAAATTAATAACAAAAGATGATAATTTATGTAAAAAAAAAACAGCCATTACAAACGGTTCTCTTTTCAAATTTGCACTTGAAAATTGTGATATTTTATCATCAAACCTCTTTTCGACAATCACACTTGACAGATCACTTTCTTTTTTAAATTAGGAATGGAATTGAATTCAAAATTTCGAATTTCGAACGGGACAGGCGTCAAGGCGGGACGCCGGCAATCGTCGACTGGACTCCGGGATTGCATGGCGCATGCTCTATGGCGGGATAGCTCAAACCGTCCATTTACGTTGAGCTCCTTCGCCCCCTTTGTCCAGTACTTTGTTGTACTACATAGATGGTTTTAGTTGAGCTTCCAGAGGTCAAGGTATAATGGACAGTTAGCCAGTACAAAACGGTAAGGATAACACAGGTATGAAGCCACAGTTGGTTTAGGAATTGGCGCTCTGATTGCTTTTATTTTTTTTGCAATTTCTGAACGTATGAACCAGTTGACTTTAAATGACTATAAAGTTGGGCAGGATCCTGAGTTTCCTGAGAAGTGACCAACTATTATACGAACTCTAAAAGGGGAGCGAGTCACAAAAGATCTTTTTAGGTTGAGGCGACTACAGGTCTGGAAAAGCCTGAATAGCCCCCGGTAACTCAAATAATAATAGAAGTAGTCGTATCTATACTAATATTAAAAAGCTGAATAGTTTGTTTGTTTGAACGCGCTAATCTCAGGAACCGATACCCGAGGTCCAATTTGAATAAATCTTTCAGCGTATATATTAATAAGCTATCTAAGCTTGTTTATCGAGGAAGGCAGGCGGAGCAGCAATGAAGAATGTTTCAAAATCGGAGGATCTCCCTACTTAGTGCTTCCACTGCGTAAACAGTTAAATTTCGCAAAAGTCATGTATGACAGAATTGTCCCACATTAACAGGTCTAAACAACGTCCGCGACGGCATATATATAGACAACTATATTATGCGAGTTAACATAGTATGTATTTTTTTTATGTTATAAGTGTACAGGACGGTCTGGACGTTCAGCTGATGGTAAGTGATACGCCAGACCATGACAGAGCGGCATTAAAGGAGACCCAACAACTGATAGACGGTTATTATCCTCCATCAATGCCGCACTGCCGCCGTCACCCGAGACATCAGGTGTTAGGTCTCTTATACCCGGTAATTTCACTAGCTACAGTGCCCTCAACCCGAAACACAAAAGTGCATAACACTCCTATTTCACGGGATGATATCTGGCACTGCGGTGGTACCTACCTAGACGACTCAGTATTTTATGCACTGACATTTCACAGCACCATCGAGCCCCAAACTAAGCATTCAGGCTGTCATATGGGTAGGTACTAAATAACGGATGAACATAAAAAATATAAATAAATATCCACTGACATTCACACAGCGCCATCTAGCCCCAAGTTAAGCGTGAAGCCTGTATTATGGGTACTAAACAACGGATAAACATACTTATATACATTTTTTATGTAAATACATACATATTATACATAGAAAACACCCAGACCATTACAAACAGACATGTTCATGCACACAAATGTTTGTATCCGGAACCCTTGGTTTAGTAGCCGACGTCTCTTTCTTGAGCGTCGGTGGCTCAATGGTGTGAACTGTCGCCTTCCTACCGGGAGGGCTGAGGTTCAAATCCCGACACGTACCAATGTGTTTTCGAATTTTCGAAAATATATTTACGTTATCCGACCCTCTTACGGTGAAGGAAAACATCGTGAGGAAACCATGCACGCCTGCGAAGAGATTCGAAGGTGATGTGTGAAGTCGTCCAATCCGCACTGGGCCCGCGTGGACGACTAAGGCCTAATCACCCTATACGGGTAGGCTCGTGCCCCTCGGTGGGGACGTTTAATGAGCTGATGATGATGTCTCTTTCAACCATAACACCAAATGGGTCGTCAAATAATAAAGACGTTAGTCGCTGTTACACGACATCCAACGTGGTTCGGACCTAACAGGTGCCATTAAATCTTATATAATATTAAATGATTCGTTAAGTTTAAACAACATTTATTGATAGATTAAATCTTAGTGTTACAATATGACTGTTTCCCGCGTACAATGCTAATGTCAAGAGAGAGATATTAGTGACGTGATATCACTCTTCAATTGATTAGGGATTGGTAGCGTTGGTCGTTTCTTTTCCGTCTAACAATAATGATTTCAACTTACAATCAAGGCACTTGCTATTCAATTGTAGGCAACTTACCTGAAAACAAAAAAGAATCGGTTAAGCATAGCAGGTTTTACATAATCTCTCTCTCTTTCTCTTAACGATCCAATCTATTGCGGTCCCTTGAATAGAGACATAAATTCTGTGTCAGATAGCCCGCTCCTCCGCTTTCCTCATCCAAGTCGTCGGTCCCACGGTCCGGGCGTCCTACGCTACGCTTGCCGAGACGCGGTCTCCACTCCAGAACTCGTCTGCTCCAACGGCCATCGGTTCTGCGACATACGTGACCAGCCCACTGCCACTTCAACTTGCTGATCCAGCGAGCGACGTTAGGAGTAAGTTACATATTGGAACTTTCATCATTATAACTTCCTAACCTACCCGTAAAGGGTATAGGCCTAGTCGTCCACGCGGACCCAGTGCGGAATGCCCGACTTCACGCACAACCTTTGAATATTTTCGCAGGCGTGCGCAGGTTTTCTCCGTCCACGATGTTTTCGTTCACCGTAAGAGCGTATGATAAACGTACATATATATAATTTCGAAAATTCGAAAGGACGTTAGTACGTGTCGGTATTTGAACCTGCACCTCCCTTTTTTTGTTCTATGTTTCATTTATTAATTTAAAAAGACTTGAGTATCGAGTTTTTGCCGGCTCTTATCTAAGAACCTACTTTTCCCAAAACAGTGGTATTCATAAACATATACACATAAAAGTCATTTAACTGACGATTATATGACTATTTATATTTATTGAATACAGATACTCGTATAATGAGACTGAGTGTACTGAAAATCTTTCTAGGCAATCGAATTAAAAGTTTTCATTGTTATTTATTTGCATGCTCCTCGTTTTCACTGATATCTCCAACCAAACCAGATGTTTAGTTAACTAGGTGGTAGACTCGGTACTGAGTCGTCTAGGTAGGTACCACCGCAGTGCCAGGTATCCTCCCGTGAAATACCAGTGTTATGCACTTCTGTGTTTCGAGATGAGGGTTCTGTAGCTAGTAAAATTACTGGGTTTAAGAATCCTAGCACCTTTCGAGGTACCACCACAGTGCCAAAAATCGTCCCGTGAAATGCCAGTGTTATGCATTTTTGTGTTTCGATATGAGGGCACTGTAGCTTGTGAAATTACTGGGTTTAAGAATTCTAGCATCTCTCGAGGTACCACCACAGTGCCAGATATCGTCCCGTGAAATACCAGTGTTATGCATTTTTGTGTTTCGATATGAGGGCACTGTAGCTTGTGAAATTACTGGGTTTAAGAATTCTAGCATCTCTCGAGGTACCACCACAGTGCCAGATATCGTCCCGTGGAATACCAGTGTTATGCACTTCTGTGTTTCGAGATGAGGGCACTGTAGCTTGTGAAATTACTGGGTTTAAGAATTCTAGCATCTCTCGAGGTACCACCACAGTGCCAGATATCCTCCCGTGAAATACCAGTGTTATGCACTTCTGTGTTTCGAGATGAGGGTTCTGTAGCTAGTAAAATTACTGGGTTTAAGAATCCAAGCATCTCTCGAGGTACCACCACAGTGCCAGATATCGTCCCGTGGAATACCAGTGTTATGCACTTCTGTGTTTCGAGATGAGGGCACTGTAGCTTGTGAAATTACTGGGTTTACGAATCCAAGCATCTCTCGAGGTACCACCACAGTGAAATACCAGTGTTTTACACTTCTGTCTTTCGGATTGAGGGCACTGTAGCTAGTGAAATTACCGGGTATAGGAGTCCTAGCTACTCTCGTCTCGTATGAAAGTACAAATATCCTCATTTCGACTCTACGCGTAGAGAAACTTTCTTACCTACGAGAACATAGACAAACTAGCCTTGATTGTATTTTTAGCTACTTTTTCAAAGGTTTGGTGAGCGACCACAAAATGTAAGAGATAGTTTTTAGTTGCCTTAAAATTAAGAGGTCTGCAAAATCGCTAATAGATTCATTGTTTTTATTATCTTTTATGTCATCTATAGGCAGACATTGGACCGCCATCTCATCTGATGGTGAGTTAAAATGCGGCCTAGGATGGATTATATATGATACAGAAAGCAGTCAGCTATGCGTCTGCTAAAGAATGTAATAATTACTAAGTAATCTTAAAGCAATTTGACATTGTATCTGGTTAATTGATTTGTGTTTATAACTTTTTCATTGTATTTGTATTTTATGTAATTAATCTTTTTATTTTTTGACATTGTTATTTTATTTTCACCGAACAACATTTGATCTATGAAATTTGACATCATTTAACTTTATTAACAATATCTATGTTGACATCTTATTTATTCTGTTGATTGTTGTACGTTTAATACCATGACAACTCTTATAAGCGCTTTGGATCATATCTGTTAGTTTGTAAGATAATGTTTTTAAATAAATAAATAAATGATTCCTGTTTTTGATACCCATATATCCATGTGGTGATCGCATATCGACTGCTACACCAAAGGTTCCGAGTTCGGTCCCCGAGCATTAGGTTAATGTTCATGAACATGACTGAGTGTTTCAATGTATATTATTTTATACAAAAAGTCAATAAATCATTTGAGAATGACATTAGAGGCCATTTTACAAAAATAATCTAACTTTGTGTATCTTCTATAAGTTTTAAATAAAGTAGGGCAACTATTTAAAAGTTACGCTTTTAAGTATTTCAACATTGAATCCCACATTAAGTCCAGCTGTGGGATAAGAGCAGCATCCAATCCCATAGTTGAGTATCAATTGCAGACCATCTACGTGAGCCGTCGCCATGGCAACCAGATCGATTCAAGTTGGCTGCATCTGTCCTTTTTACGCCTGTTCTGTAACATATACGCCCTTCCCTGTCACACAGTTATTATTTCGAATCGTCGATTGGAAAGGCCAGGCTTTGTTTTCTTTTAATTGAAATTCTTGAGCAGGTGATATATAAGCAATGCATGTCATGATGTCATAATGTAAAGAGCGTCGGTGGCTCAATGGTGTGGACTATCGCCTTCCTACCGGGAGGGCTGAGATTCAAATCCCGACACGTACCAATGTTTTCGAATTTTCGGAAATATATGTACGTTATCCGACGCTCTTATGGTGAAGGAAAACATCGTGAGGAAACCTTCATGCACGCCTGCGAAGAGATTCGAAGGTTGTGTGTGAAGTCGTCCAATCCGCACTGGGCCCGCGTGGACGACTAAGACCTATACGGGTAGGCTCGTGCCCCTCGGTGGGGACGTTCAATGAGCTGATGATGATGATAAAAAATAGATCGTTTAAGAAGCTTAGTTTGTATTAACATAAACCATGTAAACCCATGACAAGTTATGGTAGAGCGGTTACTCCTGGGACAAGCGTTTCCACGCTTAATATGAGAAAGTCAATCTTTGTAAAACCTTTAATTTATGGAAAAAAAAAGTTTAATTTTTCAAAGAAATATATATCCTAAGACACACAGTGCAATCTAGATAATTGGAATCCTTTGTTTTTTTATGCAAGTGAACGGGACGGTCAGTGCGCTCACCTGGTGGTAAGTCATACGCCTGACCATGATAGAAGCAGTGTTGAAGAAAATTAATAACATTAGGTCAATGATGTAAAAGGTATATCGTGATATATTCACAAAACAAATGAAAAAGTGTTCCGAATGCAGCGACAGCACACATACACATATTTCGAATGAGCGTTCATTTACCTAAACAAAGAGCCAACAACTGTATTTTTTTTGGCGGTTCGGTTTTGAGGCACTGGTGGCGTATCTATCTACCTTTATATATACAGAATATCATTGCGTTAGGTAGTCATTATTTATCCGTCAACACTGCTCTGCGCTCATCACCCGAGACAACAGGTATTAGGTCTTTTATACCTAGTTATTTATACCCTTGGTACAGTAGCCAACGTCTCGATCACTACACGAGTCGTTGAATCATAGAACAAATATTTAATCAGGGTTGCCAACCCCTAAACGAAATTCCTCGTACATAAGCAGCAAAAAATCTCGTACTTTAACTTTCGAACATCGTACATCTAAAGACCACAAATCTCGTATTTGTACGAGGAACCTCGTACGTTTGGCAACCCTGGATTTAATATCTCTTGGACAGAATCGTATTATATTTAAATAAAAAAAACCATGGTCTTAAATTGCTTAGCTACTTCAGTGTTTATAAAATACCTATCTGTACATTAAAATCATTGTTTAAAAAGGCTGTACTGTTGAGTTTTCTTGGGTGCTTCTTTCTCAACAGGCCAAAACGCCGAAGCGCTTTTTTCCAAGTATCAAAATTCATTATTGTGCTTTACTTTGGTATTTTAAATGTATTTTTTGTATTCTTTTTGACGTTCATAAGTACCTTTTGTAAGACTAATCTGATTAAATAAATTTCGACTTTTGACTTTGATTCAAACTGTCAAATAAATAAATCTAGAAACTTATTGCATTCCATCACAGACATCAGAATATACATTAGACTGGACAAGCCGCCAAGTTTATAGGCAGTCCCAGTGTCGCAATTTCTTTTCGGTTCTTACCTGTGAAAAGTTATTATATTTCTTGGAAAATTTACTGATTCATTGCGATGATGGCATGTTACAATTGCACAGGATGGCATTTTGGAAAAAAAACGGTAATTTCTTCTAATATTCGTGCGTCTTGACTCGTCTCACAGAGCGTAAACTGGTAGCCAGTGTATGCTCGTTGAGCTTACAGTTGTCGCACTTTAAACGCGGCTTGCCCCATCTCCTGTATTGGGAAATCTGTGCATTCCATTATTACTACACTAGGTAGGAATGGTTATTCCTACATTAGGTATTGGTTACATATTGCATCGCTATGCGTCGACTTTCGCTATAACCTTCGATTAAACCATTTGACCGCCAGAGACGCCTAAAAGGGTCCTAGATACATAGACATAAAATTGGAGTGTGTTTGTAAAATTGAAATAACCGTTTTTAGGGTTCCGTCAAATGGCAAAAAACGGAACCCGGAATAGATTCGTAAGTCTGTCTGTCTGTCTGTCGGTCCGTACATCACATCCTTTTGTCTCCGAAAATATAAGCACTACACTATTCAAAATTTGTAAATATATGTATTCTGTGAACCGCTGTAAGGATTTGACAAGAAACTTGAAAAAAAAAAATGTATTTTGGGTCCCCATACATTGAACTGAAGTCATACATTGAATGAACTCAAAAGTTTCTTTTCATCGTGTGAAGTATCGATGTGCAGATCTTGAAAAATAATAATGAGGTTTCCAATATATTTTTTTTATAAATTAAATAGTTTGCTCAAGAGACACTTCCAAAGTTGAAAAATGTGTTAAAAAGGCTAGCCAGCTGCATTCAAATCATTATGAAAGGAGAGAAGACGGGTTTTATGTTATTGGGAAGCCATTGCTCAGCAGTGGACCCGTGGGCTTCGCAGGCGTGCGCAGGTTTCCTCACGATGTTTTCCTTCACCGTAAAGAGTGTCGATACCGTACATTGGTTCGTGTCGGATTTGAACCTCAGCCCTTCCGGTAGGAGGGCAAATTCACACCATTGAGCCACGACGCTCTAATGTATAATTAGATCAATTTAATTCAAATCATTGTCACATCTATTAGCAATGTGCTTAGAAAGGGATAGCGCTATATACGATCGATAGCGGCATCTCTTTCTAACTCTACTAAAGTATAGATCAACGCTTGAGTCTTGTTTTAGATAATGAGCCTAAAACTAGGTAGTCAATATTTTTCTGTCAACCAACACTGCTTTGCGCTCGTCACCCGAAACGACAGATGTTAGGTCTCTTATACCTGGTAATTTCACTAGCCACAGTGCCCTCATCCCGAAACACAGAAGTGCATAACACTCATAATTTACACTGCGGTGGTACCTAGACGGCTCAGTACCGAGTTTACCACCTAGTAAATGTGTTAAATATGTTTTTGTCAGTGCATTCACCTAATGGCAAGTGATACGCCTGACCATGTCTGATACAGTGTGAAAAAAATTGATAACAATAAGTAGTCATTAATTTTCCTTCAACACTGCTCTGCGCCCGTCACCTGAGACAACAGATGTTAGGTCACTTATACCCGGTAATTTCACTAGCTACAGTGCCCTCACCCGGAAACACAGAAGTGCATAACACTCCTGTTTCACGGGATGATCTGGCACTGCGGTGGCACCTACCTAGACGACTCAGTATCGAGTCTACCACCTAGTAAATTTGTTAAAGATGTTTTTGCAGACGCTACCGGCTAACGAGGCATTCCCGTCCCTTTTGCCTTTGTGCCACTGTAATTACCAACCGCAAATAACAACGTGCCCGACAGTTACTAATCTTTACCTTTTTACCTTTAATTAGCAACATTATCTTTTTTCAGCACTCGCTTCCCAATGCTAGTAATAGTCATATACATTTATCCCCATACTCTTTTTCAAAGCGATTGTGTGTGCCGGTTAACCATATTTATCAACATTTTTCA
>PQWD01011571.1:0-15369 GCA_019425675.1 Leucinodes orbonalis | reverse complement strand
GTTTCGCATTTGATATTTGAGTTTATGAGTATGATTTTTAATTATTTGTTTGACGACCCATTTGGTGTAGCGGTTGAGACGTCGGCTGCTACACCAAGAGTTCCGGGTTCAAACCCCGGGCAGTACAAACATTTGTGTGCATGAACATATATGTTTGTAATAGACTGGGTTTTTTCTATGTATAATATGTATATATTTACAATATATATATATAATATATATATATATATAATATATATATATATATATATAAGTTGTTTATCCATCGTTAAGTACCCACAATACACGCTTAACTTGGAGCTAGATGGCGCTGTGGGAATGTCCGTGGAAATTTGTTATTTGTGTACAACACAAGGATTTTAAAAGTTAAAACAATTTTATAATAAAAAAAATCGGTACCTAGATAAGGTAATATGATAAAATTAGTGTAGTCAATACACACAGGTTATTCAATTTCAATTTTACCCCATGGTTTCTTACTTAATAATAAGTGAAATCCTTTATTAATCAAAGACCGACTTACTATTTTTATGACATTAATTATTTTTAATGCTCATGTGCTATTTATGGATTACTATATTGTGTATATGTAAGTATATGTTTTGTTTTTTATATTTGTATAAAAATGCCCCTTTTAAAACTTATTACTGTTTCTCCATCATAAGGTTACCTAGAAGAGATTGCCTCGTGCGTTAAGGCCGCTCATTGTACCTACTTTTTTGTGTTGAGTGCAATAAATACATAAACATGTTCTTGGCCCTGGAACACCCAATGACAAGGGTAATAAATCATAGGAAACCGTGATGCAGACGAACTGTGCTTTATTGTTAACTTATTGCAGTAAACAAGTTAAGTTGTCTGCGCTAACGGCAGGTTGCGTCGGCGGTGCAGCTTGTCATAAGTGAGAGAGACGCCCCATTTCCCTTTCCCCGCACGCATAGATCGGGAGTGTTTTAGCTAAATCGACTCCGAGATTAGATGGATATTTTTAAAGCATCGCCTCGCCTGATCCATTAGCAGGATTTCATGAGCCACTTCGCCGCGGATTCGCGTTAATGTTAAGGTCATAAACTTGATGAAGGTGAGCTGAAATGCTAAGACATATAAAGTGGCATGGCTAATGTTCAATTTCAGATCATAATACATTGCTGATTTATTGTACGCGAGTTCGAGTTTGCGATCCTTACAGTGAGTTTTCGAAGATTTTTTGTGGGGGTAGTACCTAAACTAAAACGTAATTTGGATATTATTTTAAATAAGTTTTGCTGTTGTGAATATTGTGTTTAATTTATTTAATATGATACCCATATTTCCTGCTTGTTATAAATACTGTTTTACAACACTGTTTTCCTACGTTTCCTTTATTACTAATGTATCAGATCGTAGAAAATAACCCTGTCGATATATGAATCCGCCAGAGTTAATGATGCGTAGAATAACGTTTATACACAAAAGCCGAAGACAAGTAACTGATTGATAATACTACTGTTATGAATATAAGTACTCATGAAGGAAACGATTAGGGCAGTTATTTTGTAGCATACGCTTTAAAAGGCTGGAGCGGCCGTGGCGAGTAATTTTATTAAGTGCATTATTGTCGATATTCGGTTTAATTACAGCCCATCACTGACGCCGGAATTTAAACGCGCCCCACGACAAACTTCTGTTATTAAGTCGCTAGTTATTTTCTATATCTACCCTTCGTGGTTACTATATAGTTCTATCACGCAAAGCAAGCGTAATAAATCCTTTTTTTAATCAAAAAATAAATGAAAATGGGTCTTTAAATGTTTACTGAAAGCAAGCAAATAATGATATGGTGCTCAAATATGTCTTCATATGATCGATAAATTTTAATGGGTGATACAAGAAGCATCGGTATTTTATTTATTTACAATGTTAATCCTCTTTGAGTAAAAATTCCTCCATCTATGTGTACTAGCGTAAATGCGTCGTAATCAATACAGATTAAATTATCGTAATGGAAAATAAAATTAATGCCCCAGGCAATTATGTCATCTTTTACATATAGTAAAGTAATATAGGCAAAAATATTGTTTACCTAATTTTGTAGCCGTTGCAATTGCAATTCTCCTATATTCGTGTTGACATTGTCATTTATTTCTCATGATCTTTTGTGTATTTGTAGAAAATGTCAGAGACCAATGTTAAATGAAATGCATTTCAAAACTAACATATCTTCAAAACATTAATAGAACATGTAAATGAAATGTATACCACACAACCGTAGTGTTCACGGTTATCCAAAGTTACCCGAAGCTGATGCAGTGCGTCTTAATGCGGCGCAAAAGATTGATTACTCAGTAGGATGTACCCAGCTTGGGCTATATTAGATACACGTTGGCTCCAACAGCCTCTTCAATTGCACATATATGTAAACCCGTAAACATTAGCGTATCCGTTGGAAAGTGCACTAGCACGTTACGAAGTACAGTAGGCGATCAGTAAACACGTCCGCACACGTCATTATTAAGAACGCGATCAGCGCTTAATCCGGACTTGACCGACAACTTTGTAAATTAAATTGGATCCGCTCTACACCGACTCCGGGAATTGCACTTCTTATGGCCCCTATAATCACCAACCCTGTATAAACGCTCCATTAAACTGGCGTCAATTACTTTAATTCCTTATACGTATCAAGCTAAATATATAATGTGACTGTAAGTTCGCTAATTAAATGTCATGTGCATAACGATATCCGTATAAACAATGTTGTAGAATGCAAACGGCAGCAGCATCAAGCTGAGTTAATGGTTGTTAGGAAACGGGGCATTCCTAACTAATGTCAACTAAGCACCCCACAATACTTAAGGCATAAGTTTTGTCACGTTCAAGATTATAGCGTTAAAGAAGTCAACAACCAGGCATTTGCAGTACGTACCAGTTTAGCCAAAAATAGATTAAATACGTACTTCAATCCAAATGTCCCACGCGGAGCAGGTACCGTTTCTTTTGGGGTGATGGATTAAATGGGATCAATAAGCTTAGCTTATAGTAACTAATTGATACGCATACTTACAGCGGATACCTTGAGCCTGTTATCCGAGAACTTTCACTTAATGACAGTAAAAACCATTTGCAAATAAAAGAGTGTAAAACAAACCCTTTTTACCGAACGATATTTGTCACTGCAGTGTATAGGTACCCACCGAACGACTCAGCACAGCTTTCTATCAAAGTCTTATTTGTAATTTAAGTCCATTTACTCATAACATATAGTTTAAGAACCTATTCTTAAGGATATGTATTCGATGTGCTTCCTGGCATATTTTAAGCTCATTGATGTCAATAAAATATTGTAGAGTTTAAACAGCAAACTTTGACTTTAGCAAATTCTAAAATCTCTACTATCAAAGTAAAGCTTCGAAGCTTTATATGTAGGTGAGTTTTCTTGTCAAAAACCGTTGATTACTTCAATCTACTTCAAGAACAGAATCATAAAACATTATAGTGCATTTCCAGCGGAAAGTTCATTAAGTAAAACATGAATTTTGATGAAAATTACTTAATGTTAAGTAAGTTGTAAGATGCGCCAAAGGCGGTGCCGCTCACGCCCTTTAGTGGTGGAACGTGCCTCGTAATAAGGTGCAATTTCATTAGTATTTTGAGAAAAAGTTATTGGGGCGGCTAGTCATGCGGAGCGGCGGCGCGCGCATGTGCACGCATACTGCATGCAATTTACGGTCGCGAGTGAATAAATGAGTGGTGACCATTGCTCTGATTTTTACGAAACTTTGACATCATCGTCATGGTAGCCCTTTATTTTCTGTGCGACCGATTCCTTTTTAGGGTTCCGTGGCCAAATGGCAAAAAATGGAACCCTTCGTTGAACCGTTCGAAGAATAGATTCGTCAAGTCTGTCTGTCTGTCCGTCCGTCCGTATGTCACACCTTTTTCTCCGAAAACTATAAGCACTACACTATTGAAACTTTGTAAGCTATATGATTCTGGAACCGCTACACAGGTTTAGCATAACAGATACTTGAAAAAAATATAATATTTTTGGGGTTCCCATACATTGAACTGAAACCCCGTGTGGGCTATCAATGTGTAGATCTTGAAAAATGGTTTTGAGGTTTCTAATATTTTTTTATAAATTGAATAGTTTGCGAGGGATACTTCCAAAGTTGAAAAATCAAAAAATATACGATGTACACGACCATGAAATCTAACAACGAAATTTAGTTTGAACGATTTCTGATGTGTAGTTGTTTTTTTATACGTCATAAATGGTGAACCAACCACTTTTTTCATATTAAAGCTGTTGTAGGTGCCTAAGTAAATAAAACATATTTTAATGTATGTTACTTGCTGCTGCGGAACCCTCCACGGGCAAGTCTGACTCGCGCTTGGCCAATTATTTTATGTCGGGAATTGACGGTCTTCCCCGCCGGTATGACAATGGTGGGAGTTCCCTACCCACTAAACCCGACACATCCTTCTATTTCTTCAGTGACGGGGGCCGTCTGATTCCTTCCAACGCGTGATGATGGTTACCAACGTGACCTCGTCAGTAAGTTGCTTGGTGATCCCGACAGATTTCCCTTAAACGGGAACTACAGGAGGGACCAGGAACCAGCTCCTAATGATCACTACCAGGAAGAATTGCATGAATAATTCACGCATCCTTTTTCACACCCTTTTCTTGCTGCATGCTGGCGCAGATGTATTTTTCTCTCCGCGCTCTTTCTGCTGTTTCTTTCAGCATCACAAAAGATTCGCAGAAGGTGGCCACAGCCTCCTGGGCACTGACACGATCAATCATTTCTCTAACCATATGGTAGAGAAAGGACTCCCTTTACTTCGTCAGTGAGAGCACGAAGATGCAAAGACCACACCGGGCACTATTTTAGCGTGTGCTCTACTGTATCCTCCAGCTCACCGCTCTCGTGACAGGATGCTGATTGTTCTCGTCCGTTTCTGTACAATTATCTGCCAAAACAGCCATGGCCGGTTAAAACTTGCACCATTCTAACTGCTTATTCCCAATTTTGAGTCATTTGACTGGACTAAAAGCTTAGGTTGTTCAGCGACCCGATTCAAAATCTTCATCAGATTATCCTCCCAGTTTTAATAAGGCGCCTTCGCGAGCAGCGCCAGACAGCATCGATCACCTCGTAGAGGTTTCTCTTCTTGTAAGTAATGGCAAGAAATTCTGCATCTAACTTCCAAGGAGGAGATTTTGCCAAAACACATGTTGCGATCCAAGCTACTGTGGCGTAACGCCGAGCCACCGTCTTCGCGGTACCCCTTTGTAGTCTTCTAAATAAGGCGAAATTTCTGTTACTCAAGGCATCTACCCAGATTGGGGCTCCGTAAAGTGTCATACTTTTCAGAATGCCAGTATACAAGCGCTGACTTACAGTACTAGGACGCAAAGATTCGGTAGCAACCAGAATAAGTTCTATGCCGCTTTTAGCAGACGCTATGAGAGGTGCATAAAATGGACATGAAAAGTCAACCTGTTGTCTAAAATTAAGCTCAAATATTTCATTTGTGCCTAAATTTTGATATTGTCACTGTACACAACTATGTGGGCTCCAGTTGGCATTTTTTTCGCGGCCTCTGTTTTGCCTATTGCTATTTGAACTCCCAATTATAACGTATCTCTGAGATTGGTTCGAGTTAGGGATGATGTAGGCTGGGATCCCTTACTTTACCTTTGTGCAAACTCTTGAGAAAATGTATAGCAACAAAATTTAACCAGAAATACAAAGTACCTTATATTTTACTCAAAACTATCAACATTTGAAAAAACACAAGTTTAGTGCTAAACGACTCCATGCTGCAATACTGTATATACGCCAAGGAGGTCGAGCAATTAATTTATATTAATTAGGAGCAGCCCCAGATGAAGTAAATTGCTCCATGAGTCTTGTCTTGCAGCACTGCAGCGCTACGATCACCATAAAACTCGCGTTACGTTGCAATTACCCTCATTAGCCGATATTGCCAGAACACGCCGTCAATTAAATGTATGAGAACAAATGAACTCAGTGGAGGTACAAATACAATACTCGTACAACCCTTAAGTATTTTAATGAGCTCTAAAGTTAGCAGCTGCCCTGGACTCCACATTAAGGGATGTTCAGTCCTTGGAAGCAGAAACGGTACCAAAACATCCTCCTGTACTGAGTAACTGATTGATAGATCGGTAGCAGATCGAGTGTTACTAAACTTTAGAAAAATATAATATAAATACAAATTAATACATATTTTAATATTTACAGTTTTCTAGTGTACGCGGTAAAACTCTCTCTCTTCAACCTATCGCAGTCCACTGCTGGACATAGGTCTCCCCCATTTTGCGCCAGATATCCCGGTCCGCCGCTTAAAACTCATTGAAATATAAATTTGTGATTGTAGTCAGCTGTATGAATGTTTTAAATACCAAAATATTTGACATGACAATATTTTCAAATTAATTAAAATAAATCAACCATTCCAATAAATGGTAATAGAAAATCATATAATTTATTACTACGATAATCAGAAATAGAAATAGCATTGGACACCGCTCTATTTGCTTTGAACTGAATAGGTATGTTAATGTTGCATCAATAAACACCAGGTAACACTAGAGCAATAGCCATAAAGTTAGCGTACACCAAATTGTTTTGCTTAGCAATTTATAGCCCTCATTAAAACGAAGATCGAGTACAGTCCACGTAAGCGCACGCACCTGAGCCGTGTGGGTTCCGCGTATGACGTGTCACAAAGCTCACTTTTTCTGATGGGTGGCATAGGGCCACCCGATCCTATTATTCGGCTAACGAAGCTAAGGGTATCCCTTGATTATTAAAACGAACTTGGAACCACCCACGGCGCCTCCCGGGTGTTAATTGGGCCCCCGTAGACAATACTAATAAGGCCGTCCCGCCTCTATCTGTCTAATTAAACGCAAAACTTGAGAGTAGCACCCTCAGCGAGCGACGAGGGCCTGTTTACCAAGCCTCCTGAATACACTGTAATAATACCGGCTAAGCGTGTTTGAGTGGCTCTTTTTCGGATCTCTGTAAACCCCGCGTTTAATTAGCAGTATTATGCGTCTGAGTGTCGACTCCCGGCTTGTTTAATTAAGCTAAGTCAGTAACAACAATCCGTTCTTGTTAAGCGAACGGTGTTTCTGATCATTATGAATTGTTTATAGTATTTAACCGCATTGTTACGTTTCCAAGGTCAGGAGAAGTTTTATTTTGAGAAGTTCTTTAAAAGTATATTAAATAAGTTGTAAACAGATTTTTTTTTTGTGATAATATGAAATTTTTAAGAAATTGGCGCTATGTTTGGGGTTAGGGTATATCTTAAACATCCTTCTGTTTCTTTTGTATACCCAAGAGGCATGAAATAGTGTTTCTATTTTAGAAACGAAAACGAATAAAAGATATTTTTGCCGGTAATTCACGATTAAGAAATTTTGATTTGACTTTGATTTGATTTAATTAGCCAGTCCAAACAATGAAACTACAATAACAGTTCTAAGGCTTTTAATTAACATTAACTAACTCCCTTTGTCAAAATATTTTTACCAAAAAAATCCTTCTCTTCAAAAATTATAAATATTTTTAGCTGAATAGAATCATCTAAATCATTTCATATACGATAAAGATAACCGCGAACAAACATAAAAAAGAATATACGGTCGAATTGAGTAACCTCTATTGATAAATAATCCTTCTTTTTGCAATCGGTAAAAAAAAAACTTTTACATAATATCGTAACCTTCGAGTAATGAAACATTAATTTCATTGACTCTTACAAACCTGAACATAAAAACTTCTATAAGCTATCGGAAGCCGAGCTTAAAAGTAGAGTCACGCAATGAAATGAATTCAAACATTTTATGAAGCATAACAAAAACCAAAGCATTGAAGTAGTATACAACTACTATAAAATATTTACAAATAGGTATCTACAACAAGAACGAATTTAACTATTAGAAAATACCCGTCATCTTACCCGTTTACATATTAACTCACTTTTTAATTAAAGCATTGAAATATTTCAGGCTTAATGTCACTAGGCCTAGTGCAAGGCAGCCACAGCGACGACGGCAGTTAGGCACTACACTTGAAACAAAAGAGTAGAATCATTAAAAAATCATCGTGTCCTATGCTGATTGAAAAAATCTGTTATTGAATATTTAAAGAAAAAATATCATATAACAAACCCTTATATACAACTTAATGATTATTTTTTATCGTTTATTGTAAAAAGTGTCACTTGATGAAACTAGAAAATACAACCTCTATAACGAGATACCAGGAAAAACAAATCGGTTCACAAAATTAAATACACCTATTTATAAGCTTGCAGTGATACGACGATTCAATATTAAAACTTGATCAGTGCAAACCGGACGGGATGACATGTTGCAAATACGCCCGCAGCGCGGACCGATTGCAGCCGACTATAGTATCAGTATTCAAATCGATGCAAATCGATTGATTAATAGACATTTGCACGACTACAGTGCTACATCACGTAAGATTGTGATTACAGGTTTGTTTTGCTGACGGTCGTGGCCATTCATCATTAAGCTGCCTAGATCAGATGAAAACGCTAGATTGCTAACATAAATATTAATTACGCGATCATATTATTGGAGCTGTGATTTGGACGGAAATGGAAGATATCACTGGTACCGGATTAAGTGCAGTTATGAGCCGATGATGCATCTGCATAGCTATATACGAAAGCGGATGAAGCGGATAGCCCAAACTGGGAAAAAACACTATAGAAGATTTTGACTTCATCCCAGAAACAACTTATGAAACAACCGAAGTAAAAATACTAGTCTTTCAACTCTAGCAGAGATTGTAAGCTACAATACTTCTGGTGTCGCCCGCCCACGCAACGTAAGCTGATATGGAGTAGACGCGCCTGATCCCGCGATTGATTCTAATTAACGATACCAGTATTTATTAGAGCAACTCTTAAACGAACTTAATTGATTTTGCTAGCTACGTTCGCACATTATTACAGAGTTAGTGTTATTGTCACCACACTAACTTCATTTAAGTTTATCTTCACGTAAATTTTACAAACTTGCCTTCCTATATCCACCTCTCTTCAACCTATTGCAGTCCACTGCTGGACATAGGTCTCCCCATTTTGCGCCAGACATCCCGGTCCTCCGCCTTTCTCATCCAGCTTCCACCAGCGACCTTTCGCAAGTCGTCGGTCCATCGGGCCGGAGGGCGTCCTACGCTACGCTTGCCAAGACGCGGTCTCCACTCCAGAACTCGTCTGCTCCAACGGCCATCGGTTCTGCGACATACGTGACCAGCCCACTGCCACTTCAACTTGCTGATCCGGCGGGCTACGTCGGTAACTTTAGTTCTCTTACGATTAAATCATTTCTATCTTATCCCTAAGAGAGACTCCAAGCATAGCTCGCTCCATTGCGCGTTGAGTGACTTTGAACTTGTGAACCAATCCCGCAGTCAGTGTCCATGTCTCAGCTGCGTATGTTAGTACGGGTAGGACGCATTGCTCAAAGACTTTCGTCTTTAAGCATTGCGGAATAGTTGACGTTAGGACATGACGTAGCTTACCGAATGCCGCCCAGCCCAACTGAATCCTCCTACTAGCCTCCTCTCGAAGTTATGCCGGCCAAGTTGGATGGTTTGGCCCAGGTAGATATACTCCTGCACAACCTCGAGACGGACGCCATCGACGCATATCGGTTGTGGCATGACACGACTGTTGAACATGACTTTGTCTTGTCCAAATTCATGCCAAGCCCAACTCGTCGGGAAGATTCATTAAGGCTGTTCAGCATCTCCGCAAGCTCTTCCGATGACTCTGCCACGATGACGATATCGTCAGCAAAACGAAAGAGAAAAAACTCTCCATTGACGTTGACGCCTCGTTCAGACCAGTCCAGGGTCTTGAAGACATCCTCCAATGCGTTTGTGAACAGTTTCGGGGATATAACATCCCCCTGTCTCACACCACGACGCAATTGGATGGGTCTTGTCCGCTGGTCTTGGATCTGAACGGTCATCGTCGCTGCGTTGGAGAGACACTTCATCACCTCGATATATCGCCAGTCGATACCGCATCGCTGCAGAGCCTCCAGAACAGCCCAGGTTTCGATGGAGTCGAAGGCTTTCTCGTAGTCCACAAATGCCATACACAGCGGCTGGTTATACTCTTCGGTCTTCTGTATAAGCTGCCGAACAGTATGGATGTGGTCCACGGTGCTGTAGCCTTTTCGAAACCCAGCCTGCTCCGGTGGTTGGAATTCGTCAAGTCTTATGGCGAGACGGTTCGCTACAACTCTGGAAAACAACTTATAGACGTGGCTCAGAAGTGCTATCGGTCTATAATTCTTCAAGAGAGGATTCAAGATTATATCCACGTTAAGAGGAAATTCCCATTTCCTAGTGGAGGTAAGCTAAGCTAAGTAACTTAGACTTATTTGACAAAAATGAATACATTGTTTAATAAATGAACTCATGACTTATGAACGGCTACAACAAAACTGTGGTACCACACTGTACGTACCGGTTCGGAAATGTTTCTCGATAAAAGACCGTTAATACTTTTGGAGGCCCCGCACAGGCTCGTGTATACTTTTAAATTCAAAAAATAACAAAATTTATTGAAACTATTAAGCGCGCTTGCATTTTGAACGAAAAATATAACTACGTAGTTACCATCAGGGACTCATCGTGTATATTTCCCAGAACTAAATTTTGTTTTACATTCTTAAACCATAACGTGCCATAACACTATGAGTGCATACTGGCCTTGTATACTTTAACAATTTACTGAATTGGCGTCAGAAAGTAAATGTGACTAGTATATACGCAGAAATCGTGTATGTTTTCCAGAACTTTATTTTGTTTTACGTTCTGAAACTATACAGTTCCTACTAGAACACTATGAGTGCGTTCTTATATATACGTCGCGGTAACACAGAAAACCGACACGAAACAACATATGCGTTGTTTCGTCGAGTGTGTGAGGTAACCATAGGCCCAAAAATCCTCAAACTTTTCAAAATTGTTGTAGTCGCAAACCATATTTACTTCACTTTATGACATCGTCCGTGCAACGATGAAACGAGTTGCAACTAGAACTGTTTGAGGTATCGTTTTCTTTCGATTAAAAACGGTTGCGTTTCGTTTTCGAAAAATTTAACAACGATCCACGACTAGATATTAGGTTGGCGACGCACTCTAACTCCTTTGGAGAAAAGATTTTTCATGGGTGGCGATATCACTTACCATCATGTTAATCCTATACTTCCTCATTGGCTTCCCTTAAAATAGTTTAAGTTTAAAATATGTGTAAAGTTATTCTCATTAGTTATAAAATATAACATGGTAGTTTTTGTACGTTATCTAAATAAAATGTCTGTAAAAAATACTTTTACAAATTAAAGTGCCCTTCACTTTATTTTGATATCATGCAAATCAAGTCTCAACATATTTTCCTTTCTTATATAATAATTAATGACACAAGGTTGTTAATTTACCTAATTAATTACATTTTACAAACCTAAAATACTAATATTTTAATTTTACTGCGTTAAATTACAACCTCTGAGAGTTTAATTAGACCATAATTGTGGTTATTAATTATTTATACCATGATATATTTATATAATGACATTTATGACCATGCTTTTTCCAATAATTTAAAAACTTATAAATATTAATTACTTTATTTTCTATTTATATGCTATAATGTCTAATTAGAACGGAACTTTGCGTTTTTTTATATATTACCCGTCCACAACAATTTCATTAAGTGGATTAAGCTGCTAGTGACAAAAAATAATTAAGTCATGATATATGTGTATATGACGATAGATTCATGAATGGCAACGAATAACTTGACATACAATCGATCGAGTTTCATAAATAGTATTTAATGAAATTATCCTAACTGTGATGTCTCATTCTCCTTTTTTATTTAAAAAACTTTTGTAAAATTAAGAAAAAAAAATGTAACATAATAAATGGTACTCAAAATTGTAAAGCCTAAGCATAAACTTTAAAACCATTGACAATAGGATGCCATAGAAAGTTTAACAGAGCCACAAGCTGATGGAACTGTCTCTCTAATTAGGACACGTTCGTCTGAACGTGCCCTGTAATCCTCCTGACTGCTAATTAATACAGCTGAATAAACAATATCCGGTTGGCTTGGATTAACAGTAGAGTAATACCTACCTTATAAGGTCTATCAACTAGCATGAATAATTTTATGATCTATGATTGTTGTCTTCTTTATTCACGAACAAAAAAACAGGCGAAAGTTAGAGGATTCCTTTACAGTTCGTAAATAATTGTTTAGTTATATTTAAAATATTTACAGACTCTCATAATTAAATGTTGGTAAGTACTTCAGGAAGAGTTATTTACTTTACCTCCTAATTAATTAATTGTTTCACGAAATATATAAATAATAAATATTCACTAAACTCCCATCCCTTTTAAAAAATCAAAATATTTTTTTGTATGAACGTAAAACTGGTTTTATTGTATACCTTTTGTTCTAGAGACCAATACGGAATCACTAAATCGATTGAATAGGGAATGCGGACACCAGCTTTGGTAATGGCCTCCATTTGAATCTCAGCTTGCCTCCCACCGCCATATATTATATACAAAAGCTACTTTACACGTGGTTGTTGCTTGCAGGACAACAACACTCCTAATCACGTGTTTCTGGAATAACTTCTCGAAGGCAAATCAGTACAGAGTTAAACACCTCGATGCCCTGATATCAATGCTTGAGATCACCATTAATAAAAAAGCATAGGATCTAGGATTCATTCTATATCTGGATGGCAATAGGTTTGTGGCGGGATGCACGCACAATAAGCGCATTTTATTTACCCCAAGTTGCAGAAATTGATTTCAGTAATTCTCGGAAATCAAGATTCTTTTAAATCTAAATGGCTAATTATATTTCCCGAAGGTACTACTATTTGAGGACTCAAAATTGTTTATGTGATGGAGTTAAACAGTTCATTGCATTTTGATTCACTGCAAATAGCTATAGAACTATTTGCAGTTCTATGGATTCTTATTGTTTTTGTGCATAAAAATTAGATGTAAACACTCGAGAAAGGAACTCATCGGTTGGTATTTAGAGTAGCCATGTTATACTGGTAGGAGACAGTAGGTGGAATCAAACGCTATATTAGGCATGGCGGTGCGGGTAATTAAAGCAGAGCCGTAATTAGAGGCCGCGTCACTAATTAGGCGCAGTGCTCCAGAAACTGTATACCTAACTTTCCCAATTAGCAGAAACATCGGAGTTACTTCAATTATGACCCCAAAAATACTTGAGTGTTCATTATCCATTTTGGGATTGACGCTTATTGGTGCTGTTGAAATTAAAATTCCAGAAATACAATCATTAATTTAACGAAATTCATGAATCATTGATGCAAATTACAAAATTTAAATTGATCGTAATTATAACGAGAACGTCAATGAAAGACCGCCGTGGTGCAGTAGTCAGGGAATTGGGTAAGGAACAAGAGTCACCCAATGCAAACTACTTTTACAAACTACGTTTTAATGTTTGAGTGGAATGTTATGGAACAGAAAAAACATTTCAGTAATGTGGGATTTAAAAGTAGGAAAAATATGATATGTTTATACTTATTTCTTCGTTTACTTGGGCTCACTAATATGTAATAAAGTAGATCACAATATATATAAGTATTATATAATTTCTATAAATTTTTTTCATAACTTTGTTTTTTTAATTTCAATGTAAATACTACTACGGGGCCTACCGCCATCACTTAAAACAGTATAACTATTACTTACTTCGCCTTTTCTGGTATAAATATGCTGTCGTATCATTATAGTATGTGGTAATGTTTTAAGAGATGGTGGTACCCCCTTGGGCACAAATATAATGAAATAGATTACGATACTATGTGCCCAATATTAAGTGTACCTACAACTTTCATCAGGACTCATTAAATTAACTGTACTCACACCACACAGGGCGATACTTGGTAAAATTAGTTTTCTAACCGTTCCTCTTCCATAAATATAATTGCGTTCCACTTATTGCCCATAAAAGTAAGGGAACGTGCGAACGGCCCTGTTGCAAAATTGTACAAAAGGAAAGTAATATTAGGTGGAAGTAGCACCAGTGCTACCCCGGGCGTGTTTCGGTGACTGGGGCGGGCTTTCAGATAAATTATTTATCAACTGTATAGCAATTTTCTTTATGACTCCTCCGACGGAGCAGAGCAATTTACTCGTGAAAGAGATGCGTAAACTTGCAAGGACGCCCAAATTGAGAATGGAACAAAGAGGCCAGTAAAGATTTCAATAAGGATTCTCAACAACAATTTACATTTGCCGAGATAACTCGCAGCGTACTTGATTTTTGAGCTCACATCACCGTAAACGCTTATTAAAACACAACACGCCACATGGGCCTCATTAGTAAAGTTCTGAAACGGAAACCTTGCCGCACAACAATCTAATTGACTTCAAACCGGCGGACGGTTTTGAGACTTAATTAATTTTTAGGAATGACATGTGTTTCTTTATCGCGTCGAGTTTTTTTTTACATTAGTAACTAAGTGTAAGCTGAGTCATGGGGGTGTTTAAATTAAAAATTCCATGTCACTCACTGTTAGCGCTCATATAACAATTTGGAAAAAGCGTTTCGTGGTAGCGGGCACGATGCGTCGGGCGTCGCGTCACTAAGCCGACCGCGGCGCTTCC
Organism: Leucinodes orbonalis; assembly: GCA_019425675.1. Classification (NCBI taxonomy): domain Eukaryota; kingdom Metazoa; phylum Arthropoda; class Insecta; order Lepidoptera; family Crambidae; genus Leucinodes; species Leucinodes orbonalis. The sequence continues at coordinate 625 of PQWD01011571.1, read as the reverse complement.
AATTTCCGTAATTGTGAGTTCATCAAGGAAATTGACTGGCAGACAACGCAACGCAATCCACTCTTTATTTACATCACGCCGCAATACGGTAACTGCTTTGCGTGCTCGCGGAGTCCACCCTCTCATATCAGCGATATCTGTCGCTAAATTGGTTTTACTGTTAATATTTAAAAGGCGCTTTTACTGATTGGTATACCTCAGCGATCAATAGCACGCCAAATTTAATGATTCAAACGGTGCTCGTTATTCAACAATAGCCAATCCCGAGAAACAATGCCAATAAAGCTGTTCGAGGCGCACAATAAATCGGAGCGTTTAATAAATAATCGAAAAGTCGCGAGGAGATCGTGCGAAAGCGGGCCAGTAAATAAAAAGCTGCGGTGGTCGCGAGGTAATTGATGGCGAGCGGCAATCAAATTAGGCTCCGCGTCGCGGGTAATCGGCTGAAAGCTGCCCGACAGAGAGCTTTTGTGGGTCGGCGCGGCGGGCGGCGCTCCGGCCTGTGTACACCGGACACTTTACTACGCTCATTTGTTTTGATTTTTGTACGAACACATAGATAAAATTGGATTGTCTGTTTGTAATATTGAAATAACAATAGTTTTCCCCATCTTATGAATATATA
>PQWD01011570.1:0-51785 GCA_019425675.1 Leucinodes orbonalis | reverse complement strand
ATAAAAACAATATATTTATCCACTAGTTATAAAGTTCATATCCATCCTCTACTTTGAATATGTTTGTTTAAAATACACATATATAATCCACTAGTTGCAAAGTTCATAATATGTACCTCGTTGCGAATACGAGGACGGCAGGCAAAAACTCCATACAGCGGAGTGGGTAAGCGGTGGCTACCGTGGTATGTACTCGAGGGGGTACCACGCTACCGTTTCCTCACGAAGAGGCAACGAACTCAATGGTATAACAACACCGCCAAGGAACTGGTTCTCTTGCAACGAATCGTAGTGCCACACAGTCGCTTGGAGATTGCGACCCTTCACCACGTCTATGGGTAGCCGATACTCCAGCATTTCCATGAAAGACGGGTGCGAGTTGCGCTTCAGCACGCGCGTCTTGCGTTTCGTTTCTTTGGTTGGGTCCGGAACTAAGTATACCTGAAATAATAAAGTCTTCCTTATCTAGCAGCACTGAAGATTCCAACTCTATTATTGCCTTCAATTAGCGCGAGACTCAAACTATCCGGCTCGAAGGACCAAAATATGTTTGAACTAAGACTAAAAACTCGTCACTTGTGTTTTGAATTATATTTATAAATTACATTAATAATAAAAAGAACTTAAAACGAACTAAAATATAATATTCCACAATAAAGACATTCCTTTTGCCTGTATATTGATCTTCTATTCTTTTCTTTACTTTTTAAATAGTATTCAATAAATTCTTTAAGGACAGTAAGAATTTATAGATAAAGGAGTTTGGACATACCGCCCACCAAGGACGATACTGAAGAAACGTCCTTTAAAGTTTGCAGTAGAGTCTCTGCACTACGGAGACTACCCTTGTATAATATGGGAGAGTGCTGCACTAATCGGCACTCGAACCCTGAACTTTTATTGACCTATTTACTTAACTGAACTTGTTGACCTATTTTATTTACTAATCACCACAGTGACATTTATTGTCCTTAAATTGTACTACAGTCTTTAACGTTCCGCCCACCAAGGGCAATTAATGACTAAATACTATGAAAGATATGAACTAAATAATAAATAACAAACTTAAGAACTAATAACAAATCATACTTTAGTTAAACATTCCTAAATATTATAAAAGTAAACCAAAAAAGTTAAGTTGAACTGAAATGAACACATTATTAAGATAGATACGTAAGTACAGTATTTGCCATATCAATCATCATAAACAGGTAACACACACAACTTAGACGTAGGTCTTTTAACTATCGAGTGTTTTACTCGTATAGAGATAACTCGGGTCACACTATCGCGACCTGGATGCTTATCCACAATTTTACCCATTGCCCAGCGACTGGGTGGTAAGTCATCCTCTTTTATTAAGACTACATCCCCTATTTCAGGCTCGGGCTGATGGTAGCACCATTTATACCTATTCATTAAATTTGAAATGTACTTTTGACCAACGACCAAAAACATTGGAGCATTCGCTGAATAACTTGCCAACGCGTTAACGAACTAATATTAGATTGTAAATAATTAGTTACATCAGGTACCGCTAGCAATGGTCCTCCAATGAGAAATGACCTGGTGTTAAAGGTCGTGGATCGTAACAATGTAAAAAAAAACTGTACTTTATAAAACGTAGGTATAACTATTTTCGGTAGCTTCACACAAGAACGACCAACCTTTGGAACATTTTGCCCTGTACTCGAACACCCATTACTATCCTCCTGTAAATGATCTAACTGCTCTTTTAAATCTGATTTGTAATCAGTGTATAATTCCTCAACTAGCTCAAAAGTATCATTTAGTACATATACTGAATTATTATAAACATCAGACGGAATCTCATTTATAATTTTGTGATGAGTTTGCACAAATGACAACCAAGAACATTCTAGAGATTCCAACCGTGTTTCCAAATATGACTTTGACAATCTAGATTTTGGAGAGTTTTTATAATTTGCTTGAGCTTTGCTTATTTTGGAATAAATAATTCTGGATCAGGTTTAATTTATCCATTTTGAATTTTCACAAGAGTCAGGGTCTTAAAGGAGTACAGCGCAATGACTTATTACAGTATAACAACAACCAATATAGAAATAAATTATCGAAAAACAATACTCATACAAATTCTACGAAAAGTCTTTTACAGCACTTGTAGATAATTGGGCATAGGTTTCCCGTCTAGACACTTTATCTCGATTTTTCCTAAGTAGGTACTACAGCCGCTGAATTTTAACTAGTCAATGCTTCCTATGCAATAGAGTCAATTTCAGATATATCAAAGTACTCACGTCACTGCACTTAACTTATCTGATTATCAAACCAATATTTCATTTGCTTAGACATCAGTTGCCGTCTCTTTTACTCCAGCAGACGACTTGGTTAGCTGCTATGTTCCTCAGACTTCCTTATCTAGCAGCACTGAAGATTCCAACTCTATTATTGCCTTCAATTAGCGCGAGACTCAAACTATTCGGCTCGGTGGACCAAAATATGTTTGGACTAGGACTAAAAACTCGTCACTTGTGTTTTGAATTATATATTTATAAATTACATTAATAATAAAAAGAACTTAAAACGAACTAAAATATAATATTTCACAATAAAGACATTCCTTTTGCCTGTATATTGATCTTCTATTCTTTCCTTTACTTTTTAAATAGTATTCAATAAATTCTTTATGGACAGTAAGAATTTATAGATAAAGGAGTTTGGACAAGTGTTAATTATGGTTTGAATTAAAATAGTTCAGGAGTTCAAGTATTACGTAACGCAATTTAAAACTAAATTTAAATTAAAGATTCTTATATATTTTTTAAGTATAGTTCCAAAACTTGATTGATTGAAATATCTAACTCATCATACATTCACGTATGATGAGTTAGATACTTAACCCATTGAACGCTGTGAATCCAGAATCTATTGTGTCTGGATTTGACGACCCATTTGGTGTAATGGTCGTGACGCCGGCTGCAACACCAAAGGTTCCGGGTTCGATCCCCGGGCAGTACAAACATTATAAACATTTGTGTGCATGAACATGTCTGTTTGTAAGGGTCTGGGTATTTTCTGTGTGTAATATGTATGTATTTACAAAAGAAAATGTATATAAGTATGTTTATCAGTTGTTTAGTACCCATAATACAGGCTTCACGCTTGGGGCTAGAGGGCGCTGTGTGAATGTCAGTGGTTATTTACTTTGTCTGGCGCCTTAAGGCGTCATTGGCGGTCAAAGGGTAAATATGAGGCATGCAACGTGTTCATATCTCATTTGCTCCGTTGTATAGAGCGAATAATTATAATCACCTTAACATAAGGGTTAGGTGGCAGACCCTGAGGCGTAACAGCCAGACTTTGCGCGTGGAGAATCAGCACGGACAACACACCGCCTGTGTACTGTACCGATAGCTTCAATGACCCCGATCCACTGCTCTCGCCCTCCACTGATTCGCCTAGATAGAGAAAAAATAAACATCACAATCATATATTTTAGTGAGTCCGCTTATATAACATTAACATGAGTGTTAGGCAGCCAAAGCGATGGTTCACTTCAAACTGTGTCATCCTTGCCTAAACAACTGTACGTAGCATGATTTATTGACAGTCACTGTAACTAGCTTTTCGGATTCTAAAGTTTGATTGCTAAAAAGATGTAGCTATGTAGTGATAACAGCCAATCTGGTGGTTAAGTGGCAATTTTGTATACAAACGCACCCGTTAAAATACCCGAGGCCATAGTGAAGTTGCTTACATGTAAGAATATACTTTTCAGTGATTCCTATACCCAAACATTGTGAAAGGCAATAAATATAAACAATACAGTATTATAAAAATATACGGAAACACATTGACAAATATTTTCGGTAATTACGGAGACTTTCTTGAATTTTAATGCCTACACGTCACAAAATGACGAATGATTGGTTCGCGGACAAGGTCAATATTGACAAGACAATATAATTATCTACTTAGAGACATAGTAACACAGTTATGTATGCAAATTAATAATGTAGCCCATATAAATTATAATATAACTACTCGCTAATATTTATTGTATTTAAGAATATACGAAAATTTTAGTTTGAATAAGTTTTGACTTGGTACGGATCTGAAATCAATATAGAACGTATCTCCATAAAAATAGGTATGTCTGCTCTTTTATTCTTCCTTTTTTGCTGAGAAATGCATCGCCTTTTACATCGGTAGGAACTCTTGACAAATCTTTGTTGAGGTTTATTTAGTTGTCCGTGACAATCCACCGAGTTACAGTTTATCAGCGATAGTGACACGTTTTAGTCCTTCTCGTCACTACTGTCACTAAAAAACTCAGTTTGTTTTTCACTCCTAATCTGCATAGATGCTATTTATGTTAAATTTAATGTATTTCCGTAATTAACCTCTAAGCTTTAAAACTATAAGCTTAGAGTTTAAATACGGAAATACTTTGTCATCGTAAAGTTTCAAAGATGCACTAAGTAGGTACTTTTAATAGCCATACCTCTATTCTTCATTCTCTGCGGCTCTACATCTTGCTGGTCCCTCAGCAATGGATGGAAGAAAGTATATACAAGGTCCGAATGCGCTATTTCGTCAGCCAGGTTGAAGAGCGACGTGAGGAACGCTTGCACGTCCCCGAACCGCCTTTCTGCCACTTGCCGCGTGTTTGATCGACCCACATGTAGACCTGATGGTAGACTGCAAATAAATAGTTTTATGTTATTCAATATCATTAAATCATTAAAAGTTTTTGGTGTAAGATGCTGATTCCCCTCCGATTTACTACAGGTGTATCATAACCATTAAATAAACATTATGTCAACTTTTAGATCAACATTCATCATATCACAGAAATTATATCATTGTAATTTGTACACCTGGTGTATTAGGTTACATAACGTTAGGTAATCGTAATATCAATATTAGAGGTTTTCAAAACCATATGATGTTATGGATAAATACATTAGTTCCCGAAAACCAACTAACATGAGTCGGTCTATTAGATACTTCATCATCATCAGCTCATTAATTTCCCACCGAGAGACACGAGCCTACCGTAAAGGGTATAAGAGAGCCTTCGACGTCGACGCGAGCCCAGTGCGGATTGGCCGACTTCACGCACAACCTTGGAATCTTTTCGCAGGCGTCCTCATGATGTTTCCTTTCACCGTAACAGCATCGGATAACATACATATTATTTCGAATATACGAAAACATTGGAACGTAGCGGAATTTGAACGTACTACTAACTACTACTACGTAAAATAATATTTACAACAGTCAACACGTGTGCGAGGAAATATATGACCCAATGCGTTAAAACATATTTTTTAATGTTATTTGCGTTATATTAGAATATAGTTTTTTTTAGGAATGTAGACCGATTTATATTGCATGCAATAAAATTAATTCGTTTAATTAATAAGTTCATTCATGCAGTATCGCAATAACAAAAAGTGGGTATTAGGCCTCCGAGTGAAGGCACCAGTCTCTTGAAACCTTCTGTATACTCTCGAGACAGCGGACTGACTCATATTCAAACGACGAGCGACTTCTCGCTGGTTCAACCCTTCTTGCAACAGGGCAACGACTTGAGCGGCTTCTCCAGGTGTTGTATCCATAATTTTCTTCAAATGACGGCTTTAATTTGCAGAGATGTGTTCAGGTCAACGACTAATGAGCGACTGATAAGAAAAAAACGATTACAGGGGGTTTTATAGGGGGTTGTGTCGCGCAAGTTGTGAATAGAGCGCAGAGCAGTTTACGGAGGTTGCGTTCAGTTGCATTCTAAGTACAAGTGTTTATTTAAATTACTGATATTATGCTACCATTTGAAAGCCTAATTACTAGGCTTTAATTATGTAAAACATTATATAGAGGTAAAATAAGTCATTTTTTAGTTATATCACTTTTTATGCGCACTTGAGGCTTGAGTCGATTTACTTGCACGCGAGTATAGTAGTATATTCTCAACACTATGTCGGACACGGCCGTTTAGTTAGTTTAAAATGTCAGCCTGCATAAGAGTATTCCAATTAAAAATTATAATCACTTTTATGATTCATACTTATCATTTATTCAACGATAAAATCTGCGATACCTACTCGATAGTAGAACGCGATCGTTGAAATGACGATAGAGTAACGTTCAGTTCAGGCTAACAAGGATACCATAAGATTACCAGTACTGGTTACCTTTTGCTTTTCCAAAAGAGTTTCATATCGTGCAGTACTATTTAATTTCAAGAATCGGAGACTCAATCGAGGTCCCTATGTAAAATTTATCTGGTAGCTTTTTATTATAATTGCTTGCCCTACTTTTATATTTCATTGAAATTTCTACTTAATTCGTATTTACAATAACTAAACGTGGGAATTATAAGTCAAAAGATTGTCAATTCTATTACTCAGGTATGTCATTATTGTACGAAAGACATGCATACATAAAATATCGAATCTTATAGTGTAAAACTGATTCAAATTTCATAATTTTATTAATCTCATTTTCTCATTTATGTATTTAGTAAAATCTAGACTAAATGTTCTGTCAATCGCTGAATATAGGATACATACATTTTTTAAGTGATTGTATTGATTTATCGGTGCCACGATTAGTTTCAATAATTTCCTTTGTAAAATGATTAGATTACATACATTACACAGGTATGCGACAACTTCAGCGGACTTACATCTACTATCTTATCTACATGAAAAAGTATTGATTCACAGTAATGGAAGGAACAAGTGTTAAAACACGAATACATATTTATTTACATTTTACAAGTAAAACAACCAATAATGGCTGTAATAAGAAGTGAAGACTATCGTAAGTATAGATATTTATTATATCGTCAACGTAAAACATATCTGTCAACTAATTTATGTGTTTATATTACCATTTTAGAGAACAGTCCGATAAACTACGTGGCGGCAGTGGGGCTAATATGCTGTATGTCATGTATGATATTAATGCTCAAATTTATGGGATTCAAAGCATCTTTAAAACTGACGTCAAAAAAAAGAATCAGCTGTCGCTCCTAACGATGCTATGATAGGGGCTTATAGAGTAAATAGAGACGAGTTTCAAGGTAAGACATATGGTATAAGTTGCCACAATGTGCATGAATAATAAGAGAAAGAAAACTTTACATGACAGAGATCGAAATCCACTTATGGATATGTCCACTCGAGTTCTAGTTCGAGCGGTACGCCTATACCGCCGTCATAAGTATCTATAAAACTATCACACAAAAGTTTATCTCTTTTGAACTTATGACATAAGTTGACAATACCATGTTATTACTACCATGTAAATAAATAAATATCCGCTGACATTTACACAGCGCCATGTAGCCCCAAAATAAGCGTGAAGCCTGTATTATGGGTACTAAATAACGGATAAACATACTTAAATACATTTTTTTGGAAATACATATATATTATATATTTACATTAAACACCCACACCATTACACACAGACATGTTTATGCTCACAAATGTTTGTACTGCCCGGGGATCGAACCCGGAACCCTTGGTGTTGCAGTCGACGCCTCATCCGCAACATCAAATGGGTCGTCATTATTATGACATTATTACCGTTATATTGTTCAATGTATTATTTCAGGAAATGGAAGAATCTCTGTAACGCCAAAGAAGCTGACGCCTTCAATGGTGAAACTACCACCGAGCGCTCAACCTGGCCCCGAATTGAGACAAACCAAGAGTACCAGTAATTTATTATTGCAAAAAAACTTGCCCACACAAATTCAACAACACCGAAGTACACACGATATCTCCCAAGACCCAAGAGGAGCAGCCTCAACAAACGATATTAGGAGATCTGCTCCTCCCATTCCTCCAGAAAGGAAGCAACGCAATGACAAGAGTCAAGAAAGAGAACAAAAAAAGATAGAGAAACAACGAATAGCCGAAGAGAAAGCGAGGCAAAAAGCAGCAGCGCAAGAACAAGCAAGACAGGAGAAGATAAGACGCGAAAGAGAAAAGCAGGCTGCCCAAGAACAAGCCCGGTTACAAAAGAAAAATAGAAAGAAGACGCCGGCTCCAAAACCACAATCTTCTGCTAATCCCTTGGCGAAAAACACAGCGCCACCACCACCCCCTCCTCCGCCCGTACAATATTCAACCAACACTCTAGAAAGTTCTATCAGTAGATCCAGCGGACCACCGCCCTATTCTGCTATACCACCAAATCAGCCCTCCGAGAATCTAGGCAACAGTAATCCTGTTAATGTAAGCTTCAGTAAGCCCATAGACAATTCTGTGAGCAGCTGGGATATGATATCGCAGCATAGACAGCAAATGAGCCGGCCAGCCACAACGGCTTTGCCAAGAGGACCACAGAAACATATGGTAATGGATTTACAATACAAATTAGGTGGCGATAAAAATAATAGTGAAGCATGAGATGATACATTGTTTCTAAAGAAAATAAACTCATACGATACTTTTAACTTTCTTTACCAAAATATTTTGTAAATTTCTTGGAATGAATAATACATTTATTGGAAGAACGCATTCGTTTTTATTATTATACATATATCGTATCGGTATATACTGCAAATTACATAGGCAGTTAACGTAACTCTTACTGAACGTGAGCAATGTAACAAAATTATAACATTTCAATGCCGATAGATCTCTTTTTACATACTACTTCATCAGCTCAATTACCGAGGGGCACGAGCCTACCCGTATAAGGCCTTAGTCGTCCACGCGGGCCCAGTGCGGGTTGGACGACTTCATGCACAACCATTGAATCTCCTCGCAGGTGGGCGCAGGTCTCCTCATACTTACATAATATTAATTAAAATAGTTGTATCGATGTACTCACCTGTGAACTTTAGCGAGCGGGAAATGCAGGCATATCTTTTGATATAGCTCCGTGAAGTGCTTATACGATCGGTAGAGCACGAAAGGCGTGGCCTGGCCCTGTCTGAAGATGCGTAGCGCGTACACGTAGTGCTTCTCTGGATCGTAGCGCTTTTCGTAGCCTAGACACTCCACGCTGACTAGTCTGCCTTCTTGGGCCATTCTGTGATAGTAAATAATTATAATCAATAAATATCCACTGACATTCACACAGCGGCATCTAGTCCCAAGTTAAGCGTGAAGCCTTTATTATTGGTACTAAACAACGGATAAACATATTTATATACATTTTCTTTGTAAATACATACATATTATATATAGAAAATACCCAGACCATTACAAACAGACATGTTCATGCACACAAATGTTTGTACTACCCGGGGATCGAACTCGGAATCGGAACTTTTAAACTAACAAAATACTACGACTACAGCAGTCATGCAACGTCTGCTGTTTGGACAAAGATCTCGCCACATAATTTTCAAAATAGGGGGAAGGCGCAGCGTCATTTCCCGGCACTGTTGTTCGGTGCATGTGCTCTTTTCGCTGTTTTGTAGAGCTACGTATATCACGGTATTTCCCACAAAAATTTCTAACCGTTAGTCCACAAACTAACCTTACAAAAACAGAAAATTGTATGAGATTTTTGAAAGGTCATTCAGTTCTAAGCTTTTTGTATTTCATGAATACAAGAAGTTTACAGTTTATATAACTTACGTGTAAGTGCGAGGCATGAAAGACAACAATTCAGAAGTATTGCTGCTTTGATCCCCACTGGCCCTCAACTGAGCCAAGTTGTGAAGAAAGAAGTTAATCGGTGTGAATCTGCAACATATATTTATCATTATGAATTTTTCTGTAGATACCCATTAGCGGACTCCCTATTTCTAATTTAAATAAACCTTATGAGGTTTGTAACATTGATATTTTTATAATACAGTCGGGTTCATTAGTGAGCAGTGTGGGACTCTATTGACTTGCTCAATATATACCAATTACTTTTACATGTATTCTTAATCAGCGTGGGAAAGCTTGGGCCCTGCAGTGGGCCGTTACACTGATGATGATGTATTCTCAAGGTACACTTACTATTAGGCCCGTATTTTAGAACAAGACTCAAAGTTGATCTTTACTTAAAGTGAGTTAGAAAGGGATGGTGCTATTTATCATATAAAGCGCTAGCCCTTTCTCTACTTAAATGAAGATCAACGCTTGAGTTTCGTTCTAGAATACGGACCTAAATGTATGAAGTGCTAAATAAATATTTTTTCACGAGTACACAGTGCAATACTTTTTATATCCATATCTTTATTGCTTTTCATAAGTAACATAGATGTTAAAATATTATAGGTCAGTAAATTTATGAACCCTGTAGGGCACGGCAAGTAGGAGAGACGAGGAGTCACTTTAGGCTAAAATTATTAAAACAATTATGATGATGATTTATGATATTATTCGCCGCATCATCACTTACCATCAGGTGAGATGGCGGTCAAATATCTGCCTATAGATGATATTTTTTTTTATTAAGGCCTAGACCGAGCTGACCTGACATTTATATTGTAATTATTACAATATTTATTGATTCAACATTTGAAATTGATTTATTTGCAAAAATAAAATTTAATTATATTGAATTTAAACTAGGTATCATATTTATAACTTTATTGAAGTTTTAATTTAAACTTTTAATGATTTCAATAGATTTCAATTATTATTGTACTGACTTGCTCTTTAGCGAGGAATGTATGAGTCGGGCGAAAGCGGCCGCGGCTTCTGCGTTAGTAGCGGCGGGGAGTAGCGCCGCTCGCACGTAACCCACGGCCGCACTCGTTACACCCGCAACGCAGCAGACAACGCCATCTGATACCGTATACAATCAATACATAATTCACACAAATATGGGATAGCTTCGGCACGAATGGGCCGGCTCAAACGGAGTTAATGTTACGGCCACACAGAAAACCGAAGTGAAACGACGTTTCTTTCTTACGTTTTATAACCGTTGAGGTAACCGAAGGCTTTGAACTTCTCTCTATACAATATTAGTTTCCCTCTTTACAAAGGTTGGCTACGCACAAGGTGCAATATCAGGTGAACCATTATTAGTAGGCCGGCCTGAGGTAACCGAAGACTTTAAACTTCTCCCTATACATATTATTTTTTCCCTCTCTTTATAAAGATTGGTCACGCACTAGGTGCAATATCAGGTGAACCGTCTGCCTACGAAAGGAAGAAAAACACTTTCACACATAATGATTCTGTCCCAAACTAGGGGGCATGTGAAATAGTACTCGGTAATTTATTGATTAATTATTTTTAGAACTGATAACTTAACCCAATACTCGTCAACAAAGTAGAGCAGCTTAGGTCGCGGTACTCTATAAGTATATTGACATTAAATTCTGTATCATTATCAATATGTAATTTTCACTGAATTAATGTGATATTAAAATATTATTTCACAACAAATCATAGTTCAGATCAGCTAAACGTCAAGGGTACGTACCAAGGCAACACAATCAAGCAGTTTTGGTTCCTCATGAGATCGTCATCGTGTTGCCCGCACTATATTGAACGCCATACAACACAAACTCAACGAGTGCTGGAACTCTGGGTGGGTCTTTCGCCACCGTTGATCACATACACCATATCGTGGGTCAGAACGAACGGAGCGCGATCCCTGTTGACAATTGGAAAACGTATAGTTTGTATTAAACCATTTAAATCATTAAAACGGCAGATTTACCAGAAGCCTTCTGTCTTGTATTCAAGGACTCCAGTGTCGTCATATTGAAAAGTGTTGAACAGTTTGCAATTTTTCACCACGATAGTCAAGTGCTGTTTAGAATCTTAATGCCCAAATAGTAGTTTTCTCAATCGTCGAGCATTCAATGCACGAATAAAACGGTTTGTAAAATTATTTCAATAATTATAGTTCGTAAATTTTTGTTTCGTAAATATTATAATTTAGAAACACCATCGATTATTGCAATTTGAATTAAACAACCCGAATTAACCAGTATAAGGAAGTCAATCATAATATGAGGTGTCAACATACCTTTTGAAATTACCAAACATCTGTGCATCGCCGAGGAACTTGCCAAAGTCAATGTGGAACAAGTGTCCCGAAGTCTTCAACATATATGTTGTCGTTGTGCCTGTCGCATATGCCCAGTAGTATGTGCCACACTGTACCCAGCGCATGACGCTAAAAAATAAGTGGATTTATTATAAAAAAACTTCATTTTTATATTAATAAAAAGTAAAGCTAAACTAAGGAAAATTTATTTATAAAAAATATATTTTTATAGTAATAAATAATATTTTACAGTAATAATAAGTAAAACAATAAATTGCAATAATTACATCTGACACTTATTATTTTTCATATATTCCTTACTTTTATGTGTCATAGGATAAAAATATTGAATACATTTTAATTTTTTACAATTTCCAATACATCCTAACACTGGGTAAATGTATAAAATTTTATTTTAATATAATGTTTGTGGCAAAAAAGTACTAAGTACGAAAATCTTGCATTCAATTTGAGGGTATTACTAAAATATATATTTAAAGCTGTAACAATACCTGTAAAATTGTCCCTAGCTCGTTGATACTCCAACTCGGATGGGTTGTGTTTCGCTAACCACTCTGCTATGGGTTTGTCTTTGAAAGACCCAGTCAGACCCCATTCAGTCTGTATTGCCCGCAGAGTTTCTGCTTCCGACACTATCTCTATCATACCTGTGCAAGTAAACATTATAGTTATTATTTTCCAAGCTATAGAAGTCATGCCATCATCACGTACTGTAAGATTTTAAAACTAACTTCCTTTTAAAATAATACAATGAATTTTGTAATGTTTCACCGCCATAGCGATTATATGTAATCATTATGTTATTTGACGCACTTATATACAAAGAAAATATTACCGTTAATAATACTGTTTCGCAGAAATAAATACTATATATAATAAACTAGTGACCTAAACCGGTTTCACATGAGACAATGTTTACACTAAATATATGAACATCACATAGTGCCCTACAGAGGACAAAAACCCTTCAAAAATAAAGGCTATACCTCTTTGGTGACTCGTGGGTAAAGCTTGAAACGTGACCATTCGTAGATCTAATCCCGCCTTTAGCCACAAGCTATCCATAACCTTCATAACTTGTAGCACTAAGGCATCTTGCCGTAAGTCATCACCAACCTGAAATATAAAAGACTTAGTATTCCCAATCCATTGATAACTAAAATATCTACTTCTTAGTCAATGATACCAACCTTAAACATAGCAGGAATAATGGCGTTGTCTTCGCCAATAAAGTTGATTTAAGTGGTAAAGTATTCATGAAAAATAGGAACATGACCTGGAACATAATAAACATAGTGATAATACAATAATATAAAAACAGTTACTTTAAATATAATGAATTCATTTAAAACGTAATCTAAAAATAAATGTAAATATTTTATAAGTGTTAAAATATTGTAAGATCCTATACTAACTACTATATTATATACCAAATTCTTATGAAGTGATATCCACAGTGAGATCATTATAGTAAACAAATCAAAAAGGCCATTGAACGAGCATGTTTTAAAATTTGGTACTGCTTACTTACTTCTATTATTTGACCCCTAGAGAAGTTGAATCTGTATTTATATTGTATAGTTTCACATATAAAGCTTTGGCTTCCTATAATAGAAACCGTAGTTGTGGTAAGTCATTGTTATTATTATCTCCCCGTCCAATAAAGTTAAGGCCAACACACACATTTAATTATTCTATGTATTAATATGTCTGAATTTACAATATATATTTTTATACATACTTGACATCAACGTCGTATACGTAGCTTGTGCAGTGCCAAGGCAGTGCAGCGGTTCACTTCGTAGTAACGTTGAACGGCCGCTACCCGCTGTGAGAGCTCGTTGTCGTAGACCGTCTTGGCTAACTTCACATCTTGTCGCTTATCTGACAGCGTCTATTTTTAATTACATATAACATTTGATTAGTAAGACTATAAGAATAATCATTATTAGTACAGCCATTGGCTAAACGATGGAGTTCCCCAATTGATTGACGATCCATGTGGTGTAATTGGTTGTGATGTCAACTCTTGCACAAAGGGTTCCGGGTTCGATTCCCGGCAATAAAACATTATGTGCATGAACATTTGTCGTTTAGTTGGTTGTATGATGATACAGGGTATCCTGTATCATCTTTTAACTTGTTAGCATTTATTATTTCAACGGATTTCGAAATCGTACTCTCATAATAGTTTCCTACACCATCTTTTTTAAGGTTAGCAACACACTCCGTGTAATTCCTTCGGAAGTATCGAGTGTCTATGGTCAAAATATCAACATACCAGCATTAATTGTCATAAGTTACCACAAAGTCGCGTCGGGGGAAAAGCAATTATGTCGCTTAACCCATTGAACGCCGATTGATATCCAGACACAATGGAACAACTATTGTGTCTGACTTTAGCAGTCAAAGGGTTAATTAAAGTGTCATGGCATAATAGACGTTACCTTAACGAGTAACTGCTGTCGAACTAATGTTCTGTGCAAGTTGTCTCCGCAAATGGCCAGAAGTGCGCGCAACAGCAATCGATACGCCACGCCGCTGTCACGCAAGATTCAACGTCTTGACACTCGCCTTGGGTCTCTTCTAGGTTTATGCCCAGGAACTCTTGGTTCGGTGCCTGATAATACATGGTTTTAATTTATCATTGAAACATTTGTACCTGATTAAATATAAAAAAAAGCGAGAACCAACATTTTTTTATGTTTTAAGTGTACAAGGACGGTCAGGACACTCACCTGATGGTAAGTGATACGCCTGACCGTGACAGAGCGGCATCGATTAGAACCAACAACTGATAGACAGTTATTTTCCTCCATCAATGTCGCTCTGCGCCCGTCAAAGGAAAAAACCGATATTAGGTCTCTTATACCCCATAATTTTATTAGCTACAGTGCCCTCATCCCGAAACAAAAAAGTGCATAATACTACTTTTGCACGGGACGATATCTGGCACTGCGGTGGTACCTACCTAGACGACTCAGTATCGAGTCTACCACCTAGTAAAAGAATAGATAGAATAGGTTATGTATATTTTGTGCCGTACAGTACACTTTTGGACTTCTTCCCCTCTCCGGACCATTACCCACCCATTGTTTTAGTAGGTAGTGTCAGCGAAAGGTGAGAGTATCATTCGTTGTTTGGTAAGATGCAGGCCGGTATTTTGGGTTAGATTCCTTGCACTGTAGGCTTGAAAACTCACAATTATCATCAGGTTGTTCGTAGACATTAACCCATTGAAACGCCTGGAATCCAGACAAAATAGAAAATCTATTATGTCTGGCGCTTTAAGGCGACATTGGCGGTTAATAACAAAAATGATACAAGGTACATTCTTCAAAATATTCCCGATTACATACCTGAGGCACATTTGGTAAGGAGTGGACTAGAAGCCAGAACAGTTTATGAGCAACCGCAGGCGCGGACAAAGCACGAGACAACAACAGCTCTGAAAACGGAAATATAAATGTTTCAAATACCTCGAAACTATAAAAACTTCAACATCTAATAGCTAGTCATTTCAATAAAAAATAAAAATAATAATTTACAGACTGTAATTTTTCAATTTACAAAAAGTTTTGAAAGATATTTGAGTTCTAGTTTGAATTACAGATTTATAAACAATAATATACCAGCAAGCGGACTACACTCGTAGGTCTCGTGCGCTACAGCCTGTGTCAACTGAGGCAGAACTCGGCAAAGTTCGTCGTCACTCATTTCGCCGATCAACCGGGCAGCCGTACGTCGCACTTCCGCTTCGGGGAAGCTGGGGATAGGAAAAAATCAATTTTTAAAGTTTCCTTTCGTGGGCTCACTAAAAAAATAACAAAACCATCCATACTAATATTCTACGAGTGTGTCTATTCTGTCATTGTTTATCCGTCTTTCACGGCAAACCCGAGCGACGAATTGACATGATTTTTTTATAGGGAGATAGTTAAACTAAGAGTGTGATTAAGGCCACTTTTTGTCATTTTCCAATCAAACCTCCAAATTCCCTAGCTAGCTAGCCAAGCCGCAGGCTAAAGTAATAACTACTGGCCTTGATTTTAACTACTACTAGTACCGCCACACAACGTTCACAGCTAAATAAGCAATTACCTTTTTATAAAATAAGACTAAATGGCTTCGGGTAAATGTCTATAAATATAGAAAATCATTATATATAGATGCACACTTACCAGGGTAACAGAAGGTGCATAGCGTTAAGAGGCGAAGGTTTCCGCCAGAGCTTCAACAAGGCGACCAGCTGAGCTCTCTGCTCGCCGTACCAGTTGGTAGCCGCTAACAACACCAGGGGCAAAGCGCCCGGTATCTCTACTAGGTACTGTCGCTTCTCCCACATAATCTGTTCGGGAAACATATGGAATCAGTTTGCCTTATTCAATTATTGGGATAGCATGTAATTAAAACTTTCCCAGGCAGTGGAAAACAAATACACACCATAATTTGAACCGTCATGTCTCGCAACAAAGTTCAAAATCAATGATTTTAACCTCAGGGTTAACCCGCGTCATAACTGATCATTAACAATTATAATTTTAAAGCACTTATGAATGTCGAATGCAATTACTTGTTCTTGCTTAGTTTAGTACTCAAAACAATCACGTAAAAAACGGCGAAGTTACTCTTTTCAAAATATACGTATCATGTACAGAATTCAGAATCTGAACGCAATAATACACATGGAATCAGAAAACTTTTTTATTGTAGTTTTGATATGATGAAAACTTTAAAGCCTCGTCATATTATTTTCTTGTCTAATAAAAATGTTATGAAATTAATTTCAATCTTACTGTATGTTATATCAAGAGCGCTCACTAACATAGTATCAAACGCAAATATCGCAATAGCCAGTCAACGAATCCGTAAACGATAAAATACTATCCGTGAATGCTAAGTAAATCCTATTATTTAAAATAGAATAATATTATACAAAACACACAACTTACATCGCAAAATACAAAAAACACCTATCTCACCTCCCTTCCTTCAGTTGGCATCCTCTGATAGGCGCCTTGTTCGATCAGATGTAACAGTTGCGATTGCGTATGGCCGTCCAGTGAATCGAAAGACGGCAGATCATTTAGTGATAGTGTTTTCTCTCGACCCTCTTCATCGTCAGACCATTTAACGCCGTTATGCGTGTACATGGGGATTTCTGTCGACAAAACCATAATATACTACTATCTTTTGTACATTATTTTCAACTACTACTACTACTAACTACTGCACAAAACTTCAAGGTTCAGTATCGATTACGGATCATATCAGATAAACCAACATTTTATAATATTTGTGTTTGTTGTTTTCCCAAATTACAGCTCAATTCATGTCAATGATATTCTGTTTGATTGACGACCCATTCGGTGTAGCGGTTGAGACGTCGGCTGCAACACCTAGGGTACCGGGTTCGATCCCCTGGCAGTACAAACATTTGTGGGCATGAACATGTCTGTTTGTTATGTTCTGGGTGTTTTATATGTATAACATGTATGTATTTACAAAAAAAATATAAGTATATTTATCCGTTGTTTAGTACCTACCCATAATACAGGCGTCAAGCTTAACTTGGGGCTAGATAGCGCTGTGTGAATGTCAGTGGATATTTATTTATGTAATTTTCAAACCCATTCAAAAATGTATAGCATCTACCAATGCACTCACGCCCGTGTTCTCTCTCGCTCATTGAATTAAAATTGAGCTTCGAAGCGAGTTTCCCGGGATTTATCAATAAAATTTTAGGCGACCGTTATGAAGCTTCCAAGTTTATCGGATGATGACGATCAAAGGAATCACTGAGATATACTGGTAAGCCAGGACACATTTTTATTTGAACAGGGAAAAGGCCTTTAACGCTGTGAGCATTTTTTGCTTGCCAATTACCCTGTGAAATTTTGAAGGCCATTTGCAGCCAACAGCAATTTTCAGAAAAAACTACAGTTATTATTAAATATAATTGTGTACCTATATTAAGCACTGGGTAGGGCGCCGGCGGTGAATGGGCCAATGGGGGTGCGGGCCCTATGCGTCGGTCACAGCGAGCTGGCCACACCGGCAGTACATATTGACCCGACGCCAAAAGCCTACAAGGAACACATTAAATAATACTATAGCAACTATTAGAGGCTTAAAAGTTACACTTTTCATATAAATATAATGTTTGCGGCTCGGACATTTTTTTGTGAGTTTCTATTCATTTTTTCTATATCAGTTTTTTAAGGTGGGACACTAAGTTCGGCATAAATGCCGCTTGTCCGGAGTGAATGACCTTACTTGACGAAAGCAAACGCAAGCGTTTGTTTAAAATGAGTAAAAAAACAAAGAGAAAATAAGTTGATAAAGCTATGCTCAAACTCAATCTTTTACATTCTACAATTACGTATTATAATCTTACTCAAAAATAACCTCACTGATCCGTGTTACAACTGTATGCATGTCCATGAAGTACGTGGTATATACATATGAATGCACTGATATTAAAAACTCATAGTTTTTCTTATTCATTAAAAGTTGTTTCTGTTTCTTAATTTAATATTTGCAAATTCATACAGTCATAAAACTTTCGACACCAAAACAATATAATAAATAACTTTAATAGTCAGAAAGTTCTGAAAAACTACATACCCATCATAATCAAACAGCTGTAGAGCGGACCAGCCAGTTCGATTTGTTTACATAACGTCCACGACATGTCCTCAGCATCGATCCATTCTGTTGGTTGTCTCGTTTCTGGTTCTGATGCTGGCCGTCCACGCACGCTGATCGACCGTACAGTGTTATCACCAGTCTCGTTCCCTGGGCAAGCGTATAGAATGGGCATGTCTTCCAAGTTCAACCTGGTAATAATCAGACATTTTAATCACGCAACAACACAAATTAAACCATACGATGGGCATAAGCATACGAGAGTAATGAAATAAATGAACGATATGATGAGGCAGATTTTATTTAAGCATGTACAGCGTTAGAATAAAGCGAAGTTAGTATGTCAAATACGAAACCAAGTCATCGAAATTATTAAGCATGACGAGGCCATGTTCTTGCATAAACACCAGAAATTAAGCAGATCTGAAATAACACGATCAATAGCGAGAAAAACCTTCTTCTAACCCGTTCAACCGTGGCGGCTCTCTGGTATTTATTTATACCTTTGGGTACTCAAATTGATAAGACAACTAAGATTTTCGGCAGTAATTAGTCGGTATTTCGTTAGTACAAGTTTACTAAATCGAGGACAATACTCACCAAATCAAATAATATCCTCGATAGACACCGCCGCCTCTATCTTGCACGTAGAGTGAGATGCAGAGCTTTGAGCGGTCGAGTTCCGTAATACACTTGCGCGTGGCATAAATATTCGTCATGGCTCCAACACAAAGGTAGGCAGTGGACGCTTCGATACAAAACTGATCGACTCTGATATAGTGTGAGCAGGTACAGCAACTGTAATTATTACAGACTTTTATTTCACCATTGAACACACAACACAATAACTTTGGTATCACTTTTCTAGCTATACCATTATTACTAGAATATCTATACCACTTTGCGATTTCAATTCAATGTTTTAGTACTCAAATTTATTCGGGACGAACGCGTTTGTTAATCACCAGCGAGGAAGACGTATATATTTTTTTAATTTCTCAATTATCTGACATCAAACTAACTTTAAAATCATACTAACTTTAATTAACCCTTAACCGATCGCCAGAGAGACCTTAAAGCGTCAGATTTTCCATTGTCTGTAATCCTGACGGTCAAAATGTTAATAATCTGACGTATAGAAGGATTGTTGACTATTAGTGACCATTTATTATTATTATTATTCGCCATGTACCAATGTTTGTTTTTTTTATATGGCATGATACATATTGGAAAACTGTCAGTCATTTACACATAATAAATGTAATTCTTATAAACATAAATTCATGTAATAAATAAATTACTCGATGAAGCCAACAAATAACTCACGTCTAGCGGCCGGCGGTGAAGGTGTAGCGGGTCGACAGTCCAAAGCAGGCGCGCGTGTACATAGAGCTAATAAGGCGCGAACGGCCCCACGCAGTCTTGCACTCTGTTGGGCCACCGCTTCACGGGCGGTCGCCGCTCGTACCGACACCCCACAGTATGGCCCGCTGTCCGATTGGATCTCCGGTGTCACTGAAGAGCGACCACCCTGTGCAAAAAGAAAATTTAAAAATGCACTTTTCTCATACATAATTAGACGTTACAAGTGCCTCCTGGGGGGCTGACCGCCATCTCTTAAAACAGTGTTGCAATAATATTACTTCGTATTTTCTGGTACAAAAATGCTGACGTATCATTATAACAATACTGTTTTAAGAGATTGTGATTAGCCCCCTGAAATTGACAATATTGTACGCCTTGCCAGATCAAGCTCCGAACAGACTTATATTGGGGTTGACAACTATGGGACCAAATTACTTGATGTTGTGGTCTGAGCTTTGACATTTATAAGTGTTCTTTCAGGACCCAGCTTAATACATAATAATAAATGAATACTTTTTGATTTTGCCGTGCAAGGATGTCAGAACATTATGATTTTTACTTGAAGTAGTTGATCTCTCAGGCGCAAAAAGCTTTGTAGCCGAGACCGAGTCACGATTAATTAGACAACGGAATCATCTTTCTTTTCAGACAATCAGCAACTAAACACAATAAATAATATTTTCCTAATGCCAGGAAAATATAAATTAATACCTAATGGTAAGAATACTTGCTGTGTCTGAGGGATCAACGGACAGATACATTTAAGAAGGAAACGGTGCGACTAAGATGAACAATGAACTAACAAGATGCACAATCACGAAGAAATATCAACCAAAATAATATGTCCGAGCCGCTTGACACATACGTTGTTGTATTAATGACATAAAATTATTCTTTAAACAAACTCAAACTATGTCACTGACTTGTAGCGAGCGAGGTGATTATGAATGAAAATTCTAACCAACGGACGCGATGGGCATAATTTAACAGCGGACACTTTTTGAGTGAGAATGGATATTGTGCGTCTAGTTAGTTTATTATTTATATAACGGATGAGAGGTGAGAGTCAAAAGTACCTGTGCAGTACACGCCTGTGCGAACGCGTTCAGCGTATGCGTCACGTGCAACGTCTCCACGCCGCCGGCCAACGCGCATATCGCCTTCACGGCTTGGAACACGGCTTTCGGGGAACAGACGCCTTCCGCGCCGGCCACTCCCACTGCTCTCGACAGCTCGCCTTCCAACGTTTCTAGAATGCGTGATATGATATGGTGTATTTAGGAAATTGCAATATATATGTAAAAAAATACAAATAGAAGTCAAAATAAGAAGAACGATGAGATGTCTAAAGAAGAAGAAAGAAGAGAAGGCAACATTTTGTTCATTTGGACCGAATAGGTCTCTAATATAATTATCAAATGTAATCTATACTACCGACTAGAACATGAATGTTGATTGTTGACACAGCCTAGTGTGCATTATAATGGAAAGAAAGCAGCAAATAACTAGGTCCTTGATTATTAAATATTACGAGTATGATTTACTCTTAAATTATTTATAGGCTTCTTTCATCAGCATCAGCTCATTAAACGTCCCCACCGAAGGGCACGAGCCTACCCGTATAGGGTGATTAGGCCTTAGTCGTCCACGCGGGCCCAGTGCGGATTGGACGATTTCACACACAACCTTCGAATCTTCGCAGGCGTGCATGAAGGTTTCCTCACGATGTTTCCTTCACCGTAAGAATGTCGGATAGGCTTCTTTAGGACAAACCATTTGAATTAGAACATATTTTATACGTTATGTTTATAAAATGTTTTACGTTTTATATTCACTTTCGTGATTCAATATTCACGGCTTACTTGGCTTAAAACATACATAAAATTTACTCAATAATTAGTTGATAAGCCTTAATGAAATTGTACTTTTTTCTAGCTTTTGAGTAATTATGAATGGTATGTGCTGCTATGTAATTTTAAAGCTGTTTAACTTTCCTAACATTCAAAATACTTTATATAAAAGTACAAAAAAAATCTTACCCAGTAAAATAGAGAGGTTATCAAATGACAACATAGGAGCACCCTGAGTTGGCAAAAGGTCGTCCAAAGTGATGTGGGCCGCTCTAGCGTCGTCTCGCTCACTCCTCGCCAGCGCGTCATCGCGTCCTTCGTGTAAGCACAATCTTACATCCTTCTCTAGCCTAACGCACTCTCGCACGTAATCGTATTCGCTGAGTGAACTGCCTGGGGTAAGGTACTCTTTCGCACCCCAAACCTAAATTAACAAGAAAACTTGCATGATTTTTTAAAAAATCTGTAAATCCAATAAAATAATAATACACAATAAAACTACGTGGATGCTTTTTTTTTTGGAACTATGTGAATGTTTTAACACCAGTTGCTTGTTTTAAATGTCTCACACAATGTCTAGATATCACTCAACTTACTATTCTTTACACTTTGAAACTCGAAAACTCACTTATTACTTATAAGTAAATTATGGTTATATTGCGAGTTTAAAATTATTTGATGCCTTTTATATTGTTAAGAAAATAATGAGATAATAAAGAATAATAATAAATGCTGCATGACATTATAAACTTACCCGTAACATATATCCAGACATATCATCTCTTATATCTTCTTCGAGGGAACAAACTACAGTTAATATCACATGTTCTACGGTTGATTCCACTGAAAAAGCATTATACATTAGAAATTAATTAATCTGAACCTTATTGTACTGGAATATGATGTAAATTCGAGTAATCTTACCATCAGACGTAAAGGTAATAGGCTCATCCGAATGAGCGTGATGGACTAGAATTTTAATGCTGGTATTTGGAGGATATTTCCCTCCCGACCGCGCCGCTATCACATGGCCCGGATTTGTTTTTGGGTCCGAATAGACAAATTTTTCTGCGAAAAAAAATATATCTTCCTTGAATACTGTCCTTTCATGTAATATCAACAAAATTTAAGGAAATTTGGAAACTTACTTCGGACGTCAAGTACCATTTTCAAAAATCCTCGATGTTCGTTATCGTAGTTTTTTGTTGTTACTTTCTCTATACAGTCATAAAGCTTATTCTGTAACAATGAAAATATTTAGATTGAACATAATATGGTGTTACAATACTGTTATCCCACACAAAAGAGACACAAATATAGGTTATAGACGCTATATACCACTATTTAAATAAATATATTTCATCATGAGTTACAATGCTATTTCCGCGCATGTTATTGTATCGAAGGGGTTGTTAACCCCTTTATCCCTTTGCCCGGCGCGTTTGACGATATAAGACGCCAGACACAATTAATTTTCTGTTGTGTCTAGATTCCCGGCGTTCAATAAGTTAAGGCCTAGAGTAAATAAGCAATAGTGTAGGCTGGTAGAGAAAAGCAGAGGGTATCTCTCGCAAAATGGGGGACACGGAACAGTTGAAGGAATAAGAGCAGTTATAGTGACTAACTGTAGTAGGTCTCTTGGCGACTTGCGGCACAGCCGGTATTGTCTTCGGCGGCGGCGAGGCAGCACCACTGTGTCCGCTTACTGACGGCCGCGTACACGGGCGCCTCGCGCATCTCCGTCTCGCCGTACAGAAAATCCAATGGGTCGAACTCTTCGTACACGCTCGAACATTCGCTGGCCGCCGCATATCTTAATGGGGTAAAACAAATACAAATTCATTCAAAGTTCCAAATATAGTCTATTGTGAACACTAATATTACATATTAAATAGCTCCAAATAGACTATTGAAGAAGAATAGTTCAGTCTTTTGAATCAACAATAATTTGACGGATTAAGTCGCGTACACATCTTTTTTAATTATTATTATTCTCGAGACCACGTGTAAGTAATGCCGTGACCACGGTAACTACAAATTTACCGCAACGTCAGTAAATAATAATAATGAAGAATTTGTGTAAGTACCCGATTTAATCGAGATATTAGTGATGATTTCAATTGCAAAAGCTTAAGACAATAGTTTATTTATTTATTCTAGGTAGACTTAAATGATGATAATAAGTCTCGAACTATGTTCCTATTCATATACTTGTGAAGCTTGGTACAATTCTCTTCTTACTTTCTTTCTTAGAAATGTAAGAAATGTACATATACCTGTCCTATGTATGAAACTAAATTCTCGCTAAATATTTTCTGTTTTTATAACAAATTGCTATAGCATTTTGGATACCGTAACGAAAATAAATAGCACATTTTATTGTGACTTACGGTTTGTAGTGACGTTAACGTTCTATGTTATGTCGACGTATTAGTTTTATACCGATAACTTAAAAAAATAAAACTTAAAAAATCTGGGCCTGCAGAAACCATGTCCGGGAACGACTCCAAATATAAATTTGTACATGCTGTTCTAATATAAAGAAAAAACACACAACACGCTTATTTGAATAATGATATGCTTAGGATAACTTGATTTTGACTTAGTCGGATTTATATAATGTACATGTATCTCGATATTGCATATTCTCTAATCGTCGTCGTCTAATATTATACATTGGATAATATTATTATTATTAGTTATTTTTAATAGTTCTTCCACACAAAATTAGCTGAATCAAAACAAAAAATCACATAAACTTATCAACACAAATGATTTTTGAACCAATGATTTTATGAAGTGAAATGAAACCATAACAAACACAGCCAATAATATAATTAAAAGTGCAGTACAAGTGGTATTAAAAAAATATTTCAAAGAACTTTAAATTGGCCTTGCAATATTTTAAGATGCACGAGATATCATTTATAGTCAATTTCTCTACTCAAAAACCTGCTGTGTATATTCTTAAGAAGAGAAGAATTATAAACAAACTTGTGATAGGTTATCTACCAGGTCGGTGAAATCATCATCATCAGCTCATTAAACGTCCCACCGAGGGGCACGAGACTACCCGTATAGGGTGTATAGGCATTAGTCGCCCACGCGGGCCATTTGCGGGTTGGACGACTTCACAATCTTTAAATCTCTTCGCAGGCATGCGCAGGTTTTCTCACGATGTTTTTATTCACCGTAAGAACGTCGAATAACGTACATATATTTTCGAAAATTCGAAAACACATTGGTACGTGGCGGGATTTGAACCTCAGCCCTATCGGTAGGAAGGCAACAGTTCACACCATTGAGCCACCGACGCTCTGTTAAATTACTGCACCTTATAGATAGTATAGTAATCTCAGGAGTCGATATTCTATGGGATACTTTTGAAATCCTGAATCCTGCATATAGCCAAACCGTTAATCACAAACACACATAAAACCTGAGAAAATCACGCCAAAGCCCTTCAATTTCACCCTTGCCAATTATGGTGATCCGATACTTAATGTCAACGAAACTTAATGAATATGATCGATGGTCCTTTAAAGTTACGATTTTACTGTGTCAATAATCAATTCAAAATCGGAATCATATACGACGATGATATCCGCGAACAAACATAAAAATATATATACGGTCGAATTGAGTAACCTCCTTTTTTAAAGTCGGTTATAAAGACCAACTTCAAAAAAGGAGGTTAAAAAGACTATCACGGACATAAACTTTTGAATAATCATATTTATTATTGCATATTCATATTGAATAATTTATTCATATCAGCTCATTATACGTCCCTACCGAGAGGCACGAGCCTACCCGTAAAGGGTTTAATTAAATTTTTACCACAAAAAATATTTTGCCATAATCAATCACAGTTTGCCTACGAATTTAATGTCTTTACTTAGCAATGAACTATCATGTTCAGTATAAAAAGTAAACTAAATAAAAACGTAACTTTAAATCGTGACCAAATGAAATGAAACACAAACCACTCACCAGCGTTACTTTGCTCAGTTAATAGGGGATCAAACGCCTCAAGCACACTGACTCTTACGCTACCTGGCCCGCTGCCCGTC
This sequence comes from Leucinodes orbonalis, assembly GCA_019425675.1. Taxonomy (NCBI): domain Eukaryota; kingdom Metazoa; phylum Arthropoda; class Insecta; order Lepidoptera; family Crambidae; genus Leucinodes; species Leucinodes orbonalis. Next base: position 25,873 of record PQWD01011570.1, on the reverse strand, counting down.
TTCCTGGCACCGAAGTCGATGAGATTCATAGACTTGGGAAGATTACTGATTGTATCATTCAATTCGTTTGACTGAAAACAAAATTATCACTAAGAATCTTTCGTGTCTTCTAAAGTAAAGATGAACTCGTATCTATAAGTACTTAATAAAGTTTTACATTATGTATTTCGTATTAACTTCGCTTCCATTTTGTTTATATCACTTCAAAAAATGTTTAAGAAAATAGTGATAAGCTACTGACATTTACAGACGTTATTAGTTAAATGAAGTAAGGATATTCTTTGGTTACACAACTATGAACAAACAGGTACATAACATCTACGTTATAAAATGGGTAAGTAATGCAGTAGTTTATGCATGTTATATCACTCACGTTTTAGTTCGACAAGACTAGATATAAAAGTCAATCATATTAAGGCTTTTTGTTAGGAAATTCAAAAAACTCACAGCACTATCCGATGATTTCTTAGGCTGATTACTCTCCACGCTGTCCCTGCTAGGTTCATTCTTTACGGCCGGCGTATTGTTATTGTTGATAGCACTTGTAGCGGACAGTACAGGTGAAGTGTTTCCCATAGGATACGTGTGAACTTGACTCAATTGTGGATACAGACTCGCCGGCCGAGGCGGTCTCGATATCATATTCGTAGTGCTGTAATTGTACGTTGGTGTCTGCGGAGTGGGAGGGTACCCTGCGTACGGGGCAGGGGTGGCCATTCGCGTCTGTGTATACGGCATTGCCGGTCCATACATTGCCGGATTAGTTGGCACGTAAACTGGCGGAGTTTCATGTGGAGGAGCAATGGTCGGTGTGTAGTATGAATAGTTCGGTACTGGAGTAGGCATGGGTGATTGCATCGGTGTGGGCATGCCGTACGGAGTGGTTAACGGGTACGGAGGTGGTTGGTTGTATGGGGGATAGGCGTATGCATATTGTGGCGCATAGGGATAACCCGGTATCTGGTTATACGGGGAGTTGTTCATCGTAGCTGGTGATGGTTCCGGTGTGTTCAATGTGAGTTCTTCTGTTTGTCTGTAATAAATATATTTTATAGATTAAAATTAAATTATACAACTGGGTTTGTATACTTATGAAATACTAAATGAAGTAAAAATGCACTGGCTCCGTAGTAACTGAAAATTGAGATTAATAGTAGTTTAATAAAGTTAACGTGGTTGCGTATTTTGCAGGAATTACGTTATACAGTGTAAACATTTCAGTCAGGGGATACCCTACACTTGTAACAAGAAAATCAGTATGGTATTAAAAATGTGCTTCCCTCTTTCAAGGGTACCAGCTGTTGGTACCTTTTGCTATCGGGGGTATTTTTACATAATACCATTTCACAGATCGTACAACTGATCAAAAACTCTAAAGTGTGTTTAGTTATCAAACATAAATCTCACTCTACGTAATCAATAAGACCGAGAGAAGTTAACACACCTTTAAGTTTAATCGTAATTGTAACAATAATGGCCATTTAAACCCCTACCTACTGCCCTACCTATGCTTAATGCAGTACTAATTTTTTTCTTTCTTTTATTTATACACCACTATTTTTTAAATACTGCATAAATATAAATATGATCAGTAATCGATACTGACTTCCCATTTTTTTGTACGGTAATTAAAAAGTAGTGATGTATAATAAAAACATGACAGTGGTGGTCAATCATCATGATGATGATGATGATGATGATCAGTAATCGATACTGACTTCCCATTTTTTTGTACGGTAATTAAACAGTAGTGATGTATAATAAAAACATGACAGTGGTGAATTGATCTTAGTAAAATGCTCTAGAAGAGGCATTTTTTATCAAAGTCAATTATCAGTGTGCTCTTTATCAATGTGAGTACATGTGATTATGCGTAAAGTAAGTATAAACAATGATAAACAGTTTTTTTAAACATTTACACCATTATATCTTAATACTATATTATTCTTTTCAATATTTTACGGAATAAGTATCAAATCTATTTTAAATATTTTAAAGACGGAACTACCAGTTCACTCATTTACGGTAAGTGACATGTCCCTTCCCTAAAACGTCAGATGTTAGGTAACTCATACTAGGTAAGTTATTTAGTGAAATTTTATAGTAGTTAGTGAACTACAATGCCTCCCACACGCATTTCTGGCACTGCGGTGGACACCAACCTAGAGGACTCAGTATCAAGCCCACCTCATAAATAATGTGTATGAGGCTAATATAAGATTTCCAATTATAGGTACAAGTTATGGGAATCCAGTTTACATAACAATTAGTAGTGCGTTCTACCATAGTGAAATAGCAACCGGGACCCTAGCTACCTACCGAAACAATTTTGAACCAGCGCGACGGCTTTGGGTCCTGCGACCCTGAAGGCTGAATACCATTGGAGGAAGGATTGTCCACGAAAGTTTTCTATTACTGTAGAAAATCATAAAATGAACTTACTTATTTATCTGCTCTATATATTCTTTGAGTGAGGCATGGGGGTCTTTAGGCGCAGTCTTCGCAGTAGGACTTGCAAATGATATCAAGTCACTGCTCTCATCTCGCGTCGGACTGGCTCCCGTGGACCTAAAATAAAAAATAACAATCTTAAAATCTTGTTAAATTATACTAAAGTTGACACACTAGCTGTGCGACGACTTAGTCTGTGGGAATATAAGTAACCTAAGTCTAATAATAAAGTTCTTAGAGAGATAATAAACTAACTATGTAGATGCAGAATCTCTCTCAAAAAGTGGCCGCGGTAAAATTGTACCCATCCGACAGTTGAGCAAAATTTTAATTCATAATCATGTGCTGGCTACATGTCATAGTGACATTGTAGGCCTAAGGTCAACATTTTAATGAATAATTTTATATCATAAATATAACATGTGTCAACATATGTGTCAAGCGGCTCGGACATTTTTTGGTTGATATTTCTTCGTGATTGTGCATCTAATTAGTTTATTGTTCATCTAAGCCTAAGTTACACTATATAACCCTTAGCTACCATTCAGTGAGTCTCATCAAAATCGGTCCATCTGTTACAGAGATAGAGGTATGTATAGACACAAAATTTTAAAACGCACTAGGTACCTTATATTCATTCATATTCATGTACATTGGTAAAAAAAAGTAAAGTGTACACAATAATAATGTTCCCCATTAATCGCAGTTCATTTATCATCAGACCATTCATAAGCAATTCTTTGGTCGCATATTGTTTACGACATTTATTAACATCAATATATCATTTCATTCAGTCGGCGGAATCGATTACGCTTCATAATGTGCCTGTGTCAGTTCAGTGCACTACTTAGGACCTTTTTACTCTCGCAACGGCCCAGGGCCGGCCGCCTTCCCCATCCGGCGGCCAATGATAACAATATTTAATACAATGCAGCCATCTGATTTTTATGTCGTTCCTATTTCTATACTATACTCGTAATATCTAAAAGTATGACCCGCCTTATACAGGGTGAATTTTGAATCATTGGCATCCATTCAACCCATTATTGTACTCATATAATAATGTTTTTGAAGTCTACTTACTACCATTACATCTTCTACTTCTACCACTACCTTAGTTAAATCACATACTATAACTTTAAAGTAAACCAAATCCAGATATTCTCTAGAAATTGTAAAGTATATTATTCCATGTGTATTTTCTTCAATAATTTTGCATACATTTAAACAAGTTCAATTCTCACTGTTCACGATTTGTATAAAGATTATAAATGTATATCACTCCCGTTATTCAAGATTACCTCTATAGAAGGTCAATCATTCAAATAAATTGATTACTTAGTAATGCTGTTATTAGCTACATGCCAGTGCAAACCATATACACTGCTACATGCCAGTGCAAACCATATACACTGGTATATGGTGTTACTAAAGTTAATGATTGCTCAACATCCTCATTTCATTCGATATTAAACCTTTGTATTTATATTATAGCACAACTTTATTTACCATTGACGGGAAATTATCATTTATTTGCATTTAAGCAGCTGTTAATATCGCATTATATGTTCATAAGAAGCAAGCTATACCATTCTATCACACATATGCTCTAATATGTATACTTAAACACAGTGCAATATTGTGATTGTATTCATAAATAACAAATAAATTAAATTCTACTATTCCAATTGAATAACAATATTGTTTTGATCAATCAGTCTTAAGTAATTATGAAGTAATGTTACGAAATTCCCAAAATTTTTACTGGAATGCCTATCACCCTAGGATGGTTAAAAGGATAAGCAAGAAACATATGTTATATTATTATTAATAACTTGAATGCAAAAACTATGGCAACATTAACATTTACTCCAGCGACTATCTGAATCGTAATTCTCGCAAACAGCTTGGGCAACTGGAATAAGTGGTTATTGATACAACATACTGATTATCAGTAAGGAATAGTAATTACCTTGAATCATACCTTGGTGTATCAGCTGATGGTCTACTTCGCGGTGGCTTACGCGGGGGTGGAGGCAGCGCGGGCGGGGGTCCGTCACTCTCGTCGCGCCGGCGCACACTGACGCCACCAATATTACCAACATTATCTGCCAATAACGATAATCATCGTGATAATCAATCCACCAATGACAACACCTCAATTCCGTTTTGGATACAGACTTGATAAGGTACCTCGGATTAGATAACTGGAAGATTGCAAACAGCTGCTTGTGTTAGTTTGTAAACATCAAGCTAAACACTTAAATACAACTAGGTAGCTAGCAAACAGGTTCTGTTTATTAAGAACAATAGCCCTCGACAGATTGAAGACAAACACTCCTGACAAAAAACTATATCCACAAAACAAGGTAAAGGTCAAGGGTTCAGTGGGAAGGAGGAAGAGAGGTCAACCATTCGCACGCTGGTCAAATGATTTTTTAAAATAGCGGGTCCACATTGGGTTTGGAGGTTCAAAAACAGAAACACATGACAGTCTCTCTGGAAGAGGCCTTTACTTTATAAAGAGGGTTCTGGTGTAAACCTTAATAAAAGTATTTATAACTACTAATGTGAACTATTTGTCAAAAATATCCTGCTAACTACTAACATCACCTAAGACTAGTTTCCTTTGTAAACACAGAAATAAAAGGCGATTTTATTTTATAATCCACAAAACAACTTCTGGATATAAGCAAAAAGCAATTGAGATTTTATCATTGCAATTTAACATTAATAATAGTAATTAATGTTATGCTATTTCATGTGAAAAAGAAGGTATAAAAGCTTGCTGTGTAATCACTTCAATCTGGCCCATTTCTCCTGTTGCAACAGTTTTGCTCTTGATATACACTTGGCATGGTACTAAACTAAAGAGTAAGACTGGCAGTGGAATGACTAAGATACTCTAATTTGAAATTTTGTCACAAATTATTAAGTACAAATACATCCCTTCTTCAAGGCTGTCTGCTTGATTGCTGATTAAATCATAAATTTCAAAAAAACTTAATTTTAACTTTCAGAGGATGCCATCCAAAACATTCTTGTTCTTTCAGTGGATGTTGGATATTTATTAGAGACATATTTACTGTTTGGTCAGATCAATGATATTCTGTATATATAAAGGTGGATACGCCATCCATGCCTTAAAAAACAAACCACTGAAGAGAGTACAGTTTGTACTCTTTTGTTAGGGTAAATTCGAAATGAGAATAATGTGTATGTGTGCTGTCACTGCATTCAGAACACTTTTTTCGATTGTTTTGTTAGCATATCACGAATCCATACTTTTTTACATCATTGGGTCAGATGCATCACAGTTGAATTGATCAAACACAACACCTTTCATTGTTAAGAATAATAGTAAATATACTTTGGGAATCAGCCTGCTAACGATAGGTTCACATAATAGTCCTAGGCCCGTATTCTAGAACGAGACTTAATAATGATTTTTACTTTAATGGGATGGTGCTATTTATTGTATAGAGCGCTATCCCTTTCTGACTCTATTCAATTAAAGATCAATGGATAAGTCTAGTTCCGGAATTCCAGAAAACATTGGCTGTGATGATAAATAAATATACACTGACATTCACAAAGCGCCATCATAATTTTCTTTTCATTAAAACAAGGTTGTTACTTACTTTTTATTTAAGAGCCGATTGTAGTGAATCCTATTACCAGAAAAGTCTTTTATTTACAGAATATTTAAAGAACTTACATCAATTATTATTATAAGTTAATGATATCAGGTATTTTGTGGCAATAATAAATTTCTATTTCAGATAATTCAGATACATCCATTGATCGGTTATGTTCCTAAGTAAACAAAGTTACGTCAGTTACCTGCGCTGGATATTTGCTTCTGTCTACGAAACTGTTCCAAAGCCAGACTTTCTAAACTCAAAGCCTGAGCCTTCTCTAAATCCGCTTGAAATTGAAGATCGTAGTCTGACATTATAGGACGTCCCTTACCAGCCGTCTACAACATCAATAAAATAAGCGTGGGAATTAAAACAATGAGAGCACTCATTTATAAACTCAGCAAGTCAAAACTTTGGTGTTCAATCAACGCCGCGATTAAAGACACGAGAGAGGCACACATTTACAGATATTTACTTAAGGAAAACCTTCCGATAACATTCACTTAGTTTTATTTTCAAGACATCATACGATATTTACTAAAATTGTATCAAACTTTATTTTATTTTAATATTTTACTGGGTCAATTCGTATGCATCATTCGGGAAAATAAATCGGCTATAGAAAAAGGTATGTAAAAAGGAGAATTTGACGTTTCGTTATATCTTTAACCGCCCAAGTAAGAACGAGAGATAGCAATCATATGTCAGTATGATGACAACTCCTGAATTTTGTTGGTTAACTCCAATGACTGCAGGTGACGTACGCATCGCCAAACAGTACCAATATCGATAAATTAAAGTTAATTACATTTTGTTCTTATTCTTTTTTTGATATCAAAACTTGAAGTCAAGCAATAAGTGTTTAGCCTTAAACTGTCATAAAATGTCTATAAATTATTAAATAGGGAATATTGTAATTCAATCGAGTTTGGAGTTTTATTTCATCGATTTTGTACAAAGGTTAAAATTTATGATATTGTTCCAAATGCACGTTAAAAAATATTGCTCAATGCGAGTGTAATACTAGTTGAAATTATATTTAGTGTTGCGGTTGAGACGTTGACTGCAACACCAAGTATTCCGGGTTTGATCCCCGTGCAGTACAAACATTTGTGTGCATGAACATGTCTGTTTGTAATGGAAAAACCCAGTATTCTATGTATAATATGTATGTATTTACAAAAAAATATACATAAGTATGTTCATCCGTTGTTTAGTACCCATAATACAGGCGCTGTGTGAATGTCAATGGATATTTATTTATTTTCGTGTTCTACCACAGTCTATTACTATATTATACAGATGCCACCCATTTTATATCGTTTAACTTACATCTCTGACATACTCTTCGCTTCTTTACCAGAACAATCACCTGTGGGCATAAATCAATAGATTCAATTGATATCAAAATATTTTAATAGATCTTAGTAGTATATATTTTTAATGTATAGTACATTAAAAATATATACTACTAATAATACTACTTGGGTATGAAATAAAACTTAATAAAAACTATCGATACCTAACAGTTACATGTAGCAAGTCCCTAAAATGTTTTTTTTTTTTTTTATCTTTTTGGCTTTCGCGGTTTGCGTTTAGCCACGGACAGGGTAAAAGGTAGGGAAACATTAAAATTTATAAAAAACCGGTATATTTTAAAGTTTAGGAAAAGGGTCAAAATAGTAAGTAAGCAATACATATATAATACTAGATACATCACTTTAAAATTTGCAAAACAAATACAAATACAAAATATTAATGAATACATAAATAAAATACGATTATATACTAATAACAAAAATTAAATTTTAATATTATTTTCCAGTAAGAATATGGCAAGAGTTTTATAAATAGAAATATTATTACCAAATAAAAGAGTACTTATACAGGTAGGAAAAGGGACACGGAGGGTTAATAATAAAGATAAAAAAGATGAGCGGTCATATTTAGGGCAGGAGAAAAATATATGGTTAATATCACCAACATCAGTACCGCAGTCACAAAAATTACTATCGACAATTTTAAATTTGTATAAATGTGCTCGGGTGCAAGTATGTCCCAGGCGTATTCGAATCAAACTAGAGGTGACAGCTTTATCTAGCGTCGTCAGACTAAAAAACCAGGGTTTAATTGGGATATTGGGCTGAATGTTCTTATAATGTTTACCTTTGGACTGACTACTTATATTCCATTCATTAACCCAAGACTGATATAGATAAGTCTTGGGAAGATTTGCAAGATCGTGACAGAAATTCACATATGGAAAAATGTCACCACAAACTACTGCGTCTTTAGCAAATATGTCCGCTTTTTCATTACCAGGTATATTACTATGTGATGGAATCCAGGCAAAAATAACCTGATTACTTTGCAATTTACATTCATGAAGTAGTTCTCTACATTTAATGAGGATTGGAGAGATATTCTTAGATGCAAACGGAAATTTAGCCAACGCTTGTAAAGCACTTTTTGAGTCGGAAAATATGACGGTTTTTCTAAGTTTCATAATCAAAACATATTCTAACGATTTAAACAAACCGTAACATTCTCCTGTAAAAACTGATGTTTCTGGAGGAAATTTAATTTTTTCATGAATTTGATACTGATGATGATATATTCCAATACCCACATTACCATAACGATTATGTTTTGATGCATCACAATATAAGTGGTGCCAATACTGCCAGCCGTTTACCTCCAAAACAACATTGAAATGACTATTAGCAGTATTTCTTGGCAAGTCTAAGTCAAAGAAGATTTTGGGAGGGATGATCAAGGATTCGTAATTTGAGCAGAAAAGTGGCAGATATGCAGACCTATGACAAGGCGCTTGAAGAGATTCAAATTTACGGAAACTTATGACAAGACACGGAGGAGATTTATGGGACCAGTATGGTGACGAATCTACATATTCTGATAATTTTTGTAATTTTGGGTAGAGGGTGATTTAGAAGTTGAAATGCACGGAATATAAATTTGTCACTTAAGTATTGCCTTCGAAGTTTAAGAGGTGGTTCTGAGCATTCAATTTGAAGGGCGTTATTGGGGCTAGAACGCATTGCGCCCGTAACAATACGAAGAGCTTTAGTCTGAATTACATCTAATTTGCGTAAACCAACCACATTGCACGGTTCCAAAAAGAACGACCCGTAATCAAGAACGCTTCTAATAAGCGCATTATAAATTAGTTTAAGGTTAAATGGATGAGCACCCCACCAAACCCCTGCTAAACATCTTAGAATATTGAGTAATTTTTCACACTTGGCAACTATGTGGTACATATGTGGAAGCCCAGTTAATTTCTCATCTAAAATTAAGCCTAAGAATTTCGCATGTTTGTGAACAGGAATCAATGCACCATCGTAAACCACATTAATAGGCGGAGGGCACCGCATTCTAGAGAAAAGAACTACAGAACTCTTTTCTACTGACAAATTTAGTCCGTTATTATCCAACCAGGTCTTTAACAAGTACAAGGCGGATGATAATGAAACACATAAATGTTGGATGTTAAAATCTGATGTATAAATGACAATATCATCAGCATATTGTAAAATATTACAACTATTGCCCATCGATCCCACTAAGTCATGTGCATAAATATTAAATAATAAGGGGCTCAAAACAGAACCTTGGGGTAAACCGCGCCATACTAACCTAGATTTCGTAGTTTCGCCACAAGTAACACTAATGGACCGTTCATATAACATATTCATAATGAGATTAACTACCATAATAGGTACTTCAAGAGAAATCAATTTGTTTCTGAGGATAGGCAATACAACATTATCATAGGCAGCTGTAATATCTAAAAACGCGGCAAGAAGAGATTATTAGAAGAAAAAGCTAAACGAATATCACTAGTGAAAATACCTAAACTGTCCGCAGTGCTTCTGCCTTTTCTGAATCCATATTGAGTATTCCCTAACAACCCTTTGCTTTCTATGAACCATTCTAAACGGTTTTTTAACAAATGTTCAGCTATCTTAATAAGGACCGAAGAAAGTGCAATTGGTCTATAAGAAGAAGCAAAATTTGGAGATTTATTGGATTTTAAAATTGGAATTATATCCTGAGATTTCCAGGCAGAAGGAACAATACCGGTCAACATCATGGAGTTAATTATGGACAAATAATATTGTAGGCTGGAGTCATCTAAGTGACATACAAATGAATATGGAATACCATCACTACCAGGGGCAGAGTCCCTCAATGTGGACAGTACACCTTTAAGTTCATCAAAGCTAAACGGTGCAGATAAAGAACATTCGTCCATTACAGGTAAAGATAATTGGCTGGATAAACAGTTATCTAAGGGGACAAATGGAGGAGCTAGTTTATCTACAAAGTCCTCAGCTACCTGCTCTTGAAGATGAGAGATATTCGTTTCCTTAAAAGCTGACCTAAATCTTTTGATATTACTCCATACAATTGTTGGAGGAGTATTAGGAGAAATGGAAGAGCAAAAGGATCTCCAACCTTCCCACTTTTTTTGCTTGAGCAATTTTCTTGTGCTAGTGATGATTTCAGATAAAATATTAAAATTTTCCTCTGTAGAATTAGCACAATATCGTTTTTCAGCTTCTTTTCTTTTCTTGATTGCTGATGAACACTCGCTATCCCACCAAGGAGGAGAAGGAAGCTTAGGGTTTCGACGACCTTTAACTGGAAACATTTCCCTAGCAGTTTGTACCAAAAGAGAAGCGAATGCTTCAGAACATGCAGACTGATTACTATGAGTTACCTCAGGGAGACTCGAAATTTTCTCCTCTACTTTTTCTTTGAATAAATTCCAGTTAGCATTATCTAATTTGAATTGCATTCGTGGGGGTCGGAGATGGGTAGATTTACCAATTGATGGAAAACTTATATGAATTGGATAATGATCACTACCAAAGGTTGAAGATAACGTGGTCCAAGTTAAAGAGGATGCTAAACTGGGAGAGCAGATCGAAATGTCTGGGGCGCTGACACCTTCATGAGAAAGGGTACGTCGAGTTGGGAGACCTGTATTTAAAATACATAAATTATGTTCATCTATGAAATCTAAGATTCTACTACCATAATGATTGGAGTTTGTACTTCCCCATGCCTGGTGCTGAGCATTAAAGTCACCTAATATTATAATAGGCTTAGGAAGGCCTTGAATCAAATTTTCGAATTCGTCAAAAATTACGGAGGAAGGGTAAGGAATATAGATGGACACATATGTAACGTTATATATCCGAGCAGCTACAATGGAAAAGTCATGATTTTGTCGTGATATTTGAATGTTAGAAAATGGAACCGAATTATGAATGAGAATTGCAACACCACCATAATTATCAGCTCTGTCTTCTCTTACACAAGAGAAACCAGATACTCTAAAAATGGAGTCGGGCCGAAGCCACGTCTCCTGAAGCGCAATAACAGATGGATGAAAGTTGTTAATAATATAAACTAGATCGCTTTTTTTACTGGAAATGCTACGGCAGTTCCACTGGATTATTGACGACAACTTGGCCATCTTGAAGATAATGCTTTTCTAAAATATTCATAAGGGGAACGGCTACGTTGGACGGTGAAGTTAAGTAATTGGACTGAGACAATGATTTAATGAGGGCAATTATTAGCTCTTTAATGGGCAAATCAGACAAAGAACTCTTTTGGCTATCATCTATAAAAACATGTTGACTTGAGGAAAATTGGGGATTATAGTCCTTGACCAAAGCATTATGGCTGATACGATCATACCCTTTTCCAGGCTTGTGAGGACTTCTTGGTTTCAAAAAAACAGTTTTTTTATATGAATTTCTATCTAAGGGAGTTTTGTTGCTAGTATAATTAGGTATCTTTGAACTAACAAATTTCTGCTCAGGCGGTGAAGAAACAAGAACATCTGCATACGATTTTGTAACAGGGGGGTGTAATTTAAAGGCTTCAGCATATGTCATACATTCTTTTGCCATAGTTTCCTTTATATTTCTTTGTCTATAAAATTCTGGACACTTTTTGCTGGTCGCAAAATGGGAACCAGAACATAAACAGCAAGAGAGGTCATCGTCATGAACAGAACAGCTATCTCCTGAGTGGCCCTGACCACATTTAAAACAACGCGGTGACGACCTACATTGACTTTTAATATGACCATATCTACAACACTGAAAACATTGAATGGTAGGATATATATACAAATCAACAGATAATGAAGTATAACACATAAATACTCTCTTGGGTAAAACCTGACCGTCAAAAGTTAATACAATTGTCTCAGTTGGAACGTACTCAGTTTTGTCATTTAAAGATGATTTTCTTTTTAAACGTCTCGCTTTTATTATATTACCACACCCAATTGGCACTGAAACATTACGAATTATATCATCATCAGACCAATCTATAGGGATACCTCTTACAACTCCCATTCGAGTAACATTAGAAGTCGGAATAAAAGCGTTGTACCCATTACGTTTTAAAACATTACTGATCAGAAATGAATTGGCATCTTCGTGTGATGAAAATGCAACTGAAAGCCGATTCCTGCCTATTTTTTTAAGCTACCATTCACTATATTTTGGATTGAATTTTTTTTTAAGAAAGAGCCAAATAAAACCGGATGCAAAGTTTTATTATCATTTGGAGAATATTGCTCCTTTTGGATGTTAATAACGTATGGAGATAAGTCTGAGGCCAGATAAAACTGCCTACCAGTAGGCTGACGCACTAAACTAACATTAGTTGGTTCGGAGTTAATGACGCTAGGTTTAGTGTTAACAGTAATGGGTGGGTTAATTTGCACTGATGTAGTTTCTAGTAAACATTTACAATCATTTTCTTGTACTGTGCCCAACTTATGCTTTCGCCTCTTCTTGTTACAATTTTTACAAACTTTGAAACAAGAAGACCTCTTCCGTTTTGCACTCTTACCGACATTAGATTCGGAACCGTCCGTGTCTACAAATGAGCTTTCAGTATCTCTTAATAACACATCATCATGTACAGTTACAAAGTTGGAAGGCTGAGGTACCCCTCCACCGGGGTCCTCAGACTCATCCATTGGAATAATAATATGTTAAAAAAAACTTACCAGTACACGTAGATATAAATAACTACACACTAAATTATATAAATAAATTAATATTAACAAATATACATACAAAATACCACTTTTGACCCTATTAATAAGAAAATTAAAAATATTTTTTATCAAGAGCAAGAAGAGACGCCTTCACCGTTCGGAGTTTCCCGCGCTTTTTTTCCCTAAAATGTTCAAAATAGCAATAAGGAAATGACAGCCATATATGTTTTTAAATCGCTTCACGGCTTTGGCTTACTAGTGCTGCCTAACTGGATTTCATACCACATATCGTAGTAGTCGTAGTCCATATAAAAGTCACATGGATCAGGGGGCTCACTATAAGCTTTTAATGCAGGACATAAATTGAACTTCCCTGATTTTTTCACTATGACCACGGAGCAATTAAAAACAGTATTCCAACTCGGCCATGGCCTTGAAAAAAATACCTACAGCCACGCCACACCGCGCGATACTTAAACTTACAATAGGGCTGCCCGTCTAAAGCATTTTAATGGGGTATTCCCTGTAGTTTCTTATCATGGAAGATTCCCCGACAGCTTGTGCAACGTAAAGTCCACTTCAATCAATGGCGCTCAGACATCCGTTACAATTAGGCATTGTTAACGATTTCTTTTAATAAATCTTATTTTAAAGATTTGTTGTAAAAACAAACTATAGCATTGTTGATTAAATTATACAGATACATACTCACAACTGCGACAGTTGTGTTTTTGCCGAAGTGATTGTTGTCAACATTTTTGAAAGTGCGGCTGATCCTATTATGTGCATGCTTGTATGTGGTTATCTCTCAGACTAAGGAAAATGGTTCAGAGGGTTAGCTTATGTTTGTGCCGGGTCGCTTTTCTCCCCAAATAAGCTACCAAGCTCCCCCCAACCTACATATTTAATATTATTAATTAATTAGTATTTGACCTAGCCAGAACAAGACAGGGGCAGTCAGAATTCATATCAGAATTACTACATAAGTTTACCTTCTTTTATTATTATGCGCTTCTTTTGCGCATAATTCTTCGTCCAATCTGGAGATAAGTCGTTGCAGATAAATTTAGTGTGAGTATGTTAACATTAAGCCAGTAATAAACTTTAAAGTCCCATTGTGGCATTATTACCAGTAATAATAAAGAGGTCAGCTTCTTCCCAGGTTTTGCCATAGAATAACAGCGCATTGTCATCCACGTAAGTGTAGATTTGTCTGTGGTCTAACTTAAACCGTAACAAATTTAGTCATTGATACAGACCAATAGGTTGGGACCCAATAGACTTCCCTGCAGGACCCCATAAGTTACCGCAGCTTCCGTACTAACGCATTCTCCAATTTACACCCACGGTGAGTGCGACGACAGGAAGTCTTTAAATAATTCACGGGCAGTCTGCTAAGCTTTTCTACAAGAGTTGGAATAGTGTCAAAAGCTTTAGCCAGATCCAGAAAAACAGCCAAGCACTTACTTGCCGGAGTCTACCTTATGGTAAATAATTCTGATCTGACTAACTGCGTCATCTGTGCTTCTTCCAAAATGAAATGTACGCAAAATAGAAAATGTGTCTATGTGTGCCGCTATTTCATTCAGAACACTTTTTCTAGTTGTTTTATTCTACAATTTTTAAATCATTGCTAAGCAATAAGCACCCATACAAAACGCAGTGACAATTCGTTGCTGCGCTTGATACAGACTAACGGAAAGACGACCCAATTGGGACGTTTTCGAGTCTTCACAATGCGCGCACCGATGACATATCTGCTTCTTTTATAATATATATTTTCATTGGATCTATTACAAAATATTATTGCGAATGCCATGTAAGTAGATGAATACATAGAAATACCTACTATTCACTAGATGGTGTACTTGGTACGGAGTCGTCTAGGTAGGCACCACCGCAGTACCAAATATTGTCCCGTGAAACGGGAGTGTTATGCACTTTTGTGTTTCGGCACTGTAGCTAGTAAAATTACCGGGTATAAGAGATCTAAAATCTGTTGTATCTTGTGTCGGGCGCAGTGCGCCATTGACGAAGAATAATAAAACTGTCTATCAGTTGTTGGTCTCCTTCAATGCTACTCTGTCATGGTCAAGCGTATCACTTACCAACAGGTGAGTGTTTTGACCGTCATGTACACTTTAACATAAAAATCCTACTTTTATTCTTAAACAGAGTAAACTTTGAATTTTATGAAAAGCTTTTACATCAAATTACAAATTGCATTATTTACCTATTAATATATGAATAAATATTATGAATAAAAATTACCATTATTATATAGTATTATTTAATGTTAACTTTGTGGACTTGCAGAAGTTTTTTAGGTGAACAGCTAGATCGTGCTCCGGGCTTTATATCAACGAGGTAGGAATAATATTTATATTTTGTAGAACCTGAAATATAATGCCACTAACTAATGAAGAAATGTTCTGGTAGGGAGATTCCCAGGAATTTCCGGAATGCTCTATTTTATTGTACCTGATGTACGGAAATGTTGAGGATTTATGTTTCTTTTTGTACTTCTCTTTCCTGCATTTTGAGGTGCTGCAGATACTGACGCTCTCTGCTTAAAAGATTTCGTAGTCCCAGATTTACGTGATGTTGACTGTTTGATTTTAATGGGTGACGTGTTTTGTGATGTTTTCTTGGTCAATTCTGCGCTGAACTCCTCATGTCGCTCGGATGTAGTTGTTTGTGGTACGATACTCTTATGTGGTGAGTTAAGACTTTTTGCTGTCCTAATTTTCTTTTTGGTTCGAGCGTTTTTCAGTTTCTTGGGCTGAGTTTCAGCGATATCTTGTGCTTGAGCATTCATCTGTCAATTTTTTTTTTTTAAATATAAGTTTGAGCAAATAATGTTTTATTTAAACATGCGAAAAAGTATATCAGAATGATGTCAGATATTGTTTCATCAGATTGATGAACAATCAGACCAACCCTTAGCCCGTCAAAATTCCTAAGCCGGCTTAGGGGGTTCTCACATGTTTGCTACGTGTTTCCTTAGTTAACGTGCTCCCAAAAACAAGTCATCTTTTGAAATGATTAGGTAACAAAATAAAGAAAATTGCATAATTTGACTTCCACTAAAAGTATACCTTATAAGAACTTGAACCCACGTATTTCAGATCAAGCAGTAATCTTTTTATGCTGTAGGGGCAAACAAGTAAACAACTCATTTGATGGTATGTACATGACACCACCGCCCATATACATTNCTGCATTTGCATCCTTACACTTTTCTATCAAGAAACGTCTTCTTTTAAACCAGGTTGTTTCTTCTAATTTTTCCATCTCATTGGTGACAGGATCCATTAAGTACCATTCCTTAGCTGCAAAAAAAATGTATTGCTAAAATATTTAAACATTTATTAATTTTCTATATTACTTTTTTAAATTATTTTATTCTACATATTTTTTTTACCTGCTACAGATACTGTGTAATTAAACAAAGTTTGTCCCCTTGTTCCTAAGTATATCCAAATACATTCCTGTAAAAAGTCAACATTAAATAATTCCCCATTTGCATTTCGGACAATTCTGCCCAAAAATCTGTTATCATTTTCTTCTTTATTGACAAAGGCTATGTAATTTGATGGGTATTTGGTAAACCAGAGTTTAGTAATATCATCTGTAAAAAAAAACAATATATCAGTTTTTTATACTGTTTTATCCAAATAATTCAACCATAATTTAAGAGCAATGGGTTTAATACCTTTGCAATATTCAAATTCCTGCCCATAAAACAGACACAATTTTTCATTATCCATGGATTGTATATTGCCTTGTAAAACTTTAATAGTGTCTGTTACATCCAGCTCTTGCTGTAGCAGCACATAATATACTGGCAAGTTGCATTTCGAGAAGCATGTGTGCCCATAGTGGACCACAGCATTTGCCTGCACATGCATTGCAGCAACTGTGTCTACACAGCAACTGAAATTATTCAACATCAAATGATTTTACACATTTTCATACATGTTAGTACTTAAGAACACCATTACCACATTAAACATAACACTTACAAAAGTATGAAACCATACGAATTACAATAATTGGAAAAGTACCTAAATGGTTTTAATCATCAGACAAAGAAGTGCCAGTAAAATTAACATTTAAACAAGGAAAATCTTACTTCTTCTCAAAATCAAAAGTGAATAAATAACTTTAAAATTATGAAAGCTAATAATATGGGCAAATTTACAGGTTATAATAATATTGACAAGTTGGTACCTAGCATAAGATGTGTCTCCAAGAATATACAAGTCGACATCTGTTCTTTTTTTAATTTCTTCATAATTTTGCACTAGTATGTAAGAAGATATCAGGAAATTGCAGACATACTAAATTTAGATAATTTAAATTATAACATATTGTTTATCAAAGATCATATGGTTAAATCTATATGAACCAACCTTTGTAAAGTTATTCTCTGATATCCATTTACTGGATTTTATTACATCAAACGAGTGAGCCAGTCCTCAAATTCAGTGGACATGGGAGCAGTAACTATTTCGCGTTCGATGCAGATTTTTCCATCGGTTGTAAAATTGTGCCATTGTAAATGAAGAAAATTTGAAGTTCGTGTCTCAATCGATTATGTAGGATTGAAACTGGAACCTATTTATCTATATACTATAGGGCATTACAATAGGCGAAGTCCTATTGTAATGCTACATACAAAAGTCTTTTAACTAGAAATTAATTAAACATAATCTACCGTAAGACGAGCCAAATATTTGATATGTGAGGCAAAGTGTATTTATTATTACTTAACGTTTTACATCCAGTGTCAAACCACATGTGTCAAAGAATTGTGACTTTTTTATTCGTACATTTGTGCAGGCTAAGAATACAGACTATACTGCTCGTCATTCGTACTTTTATATAAAGATAATGAAATGAGAGATTAAATGATGAGTGATGATCATTATGGTGATGCTTGATAGATAAATTCACCCTTCCTCATAAAGATGTGGGACTTTATGAAAATTACACGGACTTCTGAGAGTTATCAAAGTGACTGTTGTTCTGTTTTGTTTCATTCTCGCGTTTGTTCACAAACACTTAACGGGTAAGAATCCACCATTAGTACGCATTAACATTCGTCAAAACAGATTCTAGTAAATCAAAAAACTGACAACATGACACTAACTTTCCCGCAAGACGTAATTGTGAATGTCAAGATTTTTTTAAAGACTGAGGAATGAATATAAATAATTCATGTTATGAATTTCAAGTGGGAACATCCTCCAAATTCTGAACTCAAGAAATTTATCAGGATTTATTTGTAATTTTATCATGGATGACCCATATAAGTATGCAAATAAAAATTTAAATCAAACTAAATTAATATCAATATAATTTGTATATATCAGTCACAAGTTTACTTTTTATTCCAAGGATTAATTTCCGGAATAAACACATTGTATTTATTTCTAAAGATAAATTTAGTAAATTAGTAATATTACATAAATAAAAACATTAATGATTCTAAAATAGCCCTAGATTGTGTTATTCATACATGAATGTATATAGAAGGTGTATTTAAAATATATTCATGTGAAATATGTAATTACAAATAGTAACATTAATATTTGTTGATAGAATCCTTATATATAGCAGTTAACTTAAAAGTCAAATGAGACACAAATTATTAACATTGCATAATGTTTACAGTAGCAGGCATATTATAAATTGTAAATAGTAATCCAAAATAAAACGTTCTAATACCCTTCATCACTGATTGTAATGGTATATTCAGGGTATACATCTTTGACAAGTTTGGCAGCTATTTCATGGTCTGCTTTACCATAGGCTTGGAGTACCCATAAATGTGCAGCTTCTTGTTATCTGGATCATGAGATATTCTGCCTCCCCCAGAGGTTACAGTCTAAGGGATGGAGTTTTGCTTGCACCTATAATTTAAAAAAAATTTATCATAGATCTTTTTAACTGAAATTGGAAGTCAAAAGCAAATGTAAGCAATCAATAAATAAATTGTGTTAAATAATACCTCATCATAGATATCTGAATGGTAATTACATCTTTTATATCCTCGTACAACCACTACAGAGGGCTCTTCATTATCTTTCTCCTTGCCATACACTTTGACCAAAATATATTTAAATATTCCAGACGCATCTATGTCCACTTTAGGAACTGCATCAAGCGGGCAGGTTGACATTATCTGGAGTTTTCGTGCACTTAAAGCTAAAAATAAACAAAAAATATACTAGACTTAAAAATGTTACCCTCCGTGTAATTTGATAGGATGTTGATGTTAATGACAACCGGTTTTTGAGGTTAATTACAGTCTTGCCATAGTAATTATGCCAAGAAATGACCTGATTCTCCTGACGAACTTGAAAATATGAAGGGTCGTAATAATTGTCGAACGCTTTTATTATTATGCGTTAAGATTCTAACGAACATTAAAAATTATTTAGTAAAACGTCTAATCGTTTAATTGACATGACATGACATGATGATAATTGCCAGATTATTTGACACCTCTTAGCAGGCCAAGGTCATACAGGAATATGCCTTGTCATTAGTAAATATTATTTCGTTTGATTGATGAAGAATTGATGAGTGATGAACGTGATGATCATGTGTGATGATCATAATGATGATTAATGCTATATAAATAACCTACAAGTTTCAGCAAAGATGTGGACTATACTGAAACTTACTCTCGGAGGAATAAGACAGGAGGTGTCGAGAGCCATAAGATACGAACAAATAATTCTGCCACATCTTGAAGTAGGGCAGGGGGAGAGATGCAATACAACATAGAAAATTCACGCACACAGGCACAAAATAAACTTTTGGCGTTACACAACACACAACTTGAAAACAATAACAGTGTGGCACTTTAAGAACAACACATATGAGTTATGTAAAAATGTTACGTACAGCGTATAATACGAACACATTGAAAAGAAAATTGTACAAAGAGACGGAAAAAAAATTATCGATATTGATGTTATGAGGAATTTTTATTTATCATATTCTTATAAACAATCTAAATCTATTTTGTTTGTTACTTGCGATAATTTTTGTCTACCATTTAAACGTATGAATGATTGTATTGGAGACCTGCTAAAATTGGACCAACGTTTTAGGCTTAGAAGTTTATAAAAGGATGTCAATATTTTTATAAATTGAATTTTTGAGCACTATGATAATAATCAAAATTAACTATTTATTGTGCACCCGAACAAACAAATAATAATTTCATCCAGATAAGCTTTCGGTATATGTAAATTGAAAAGACTAAGCTGCTCAGCCAACACTGGTAAAGAACAGTTAAGTTCTTCGTAGTTAGAACCGTGGGCTATTAAATTATTTTTCACACCTCTTAATTTGTAGTCATGTAGGTAGTACTTCACCAGGGCGGATCTAGGGGGGGCAGACGGGGGCACGTGCCCCGGGCGGCACGGTCAGGGGGCGGCAAACAGACTAATGGCCACTCATCATTTACCTTACTTGCCCGGGAATAAATAATAGTACAAGTGCATGGCCATAGAAATACGACTGATAGCCGGAGCGCGGAGTAAGGCATGTTACTGAACTATTACATTTTTTTGCATAGTTCTAAATAGGCGCCCGCAGATCACGGTCAGCAGGCGGGTGCAGCTGCGATCTGAGGAATGACGCTGTATACGAAAACTCTCTCGTCGATCTCTATACAGGGCAGCAGTGTATTATTTCAAAGTTACGTAGTTATTTCTCTATGTTAATTGATGCCAACTTAGCTGCTTTAAAGCTATATCATTTTCATGATGGACAGCTACAATTGAAAAAAAAAAAAACAATTAAGCTCCTTTTACTTGCATCAAGCGACCACGTTTTTAAAGAAAATATACAAAATAAATTGGAAATAAAACGCCTTTTCATCCAGTGTGACTTCGAAAAAGCTGAGGCGAGTAGTCTTATTTCATTATAGAACTTAATTGATTAATATCAATACCAATAATTGATAAATTGTAACTTTTTAATGACATTGCTTTTTTGCCGAGGTTAGGATGGTTATGAAACAGCTTAAGCGTTATTAGACCCCCGCTACGACGGATATACCGCAGAGCTTTTGAAAGTAGGGGGCACGCCAGTGCTTAAGACCCTTCAGAAGCTTTTTAATTCCGGAATCGGTGATGGTGCGACACCAAAGGTGAGGAGCAATGGCGTGGTGGTGTTCTTCTTCAAGAAAGGTGATTAAACCTTTTCCCTCTCTATTCAACCTATCGCAGTCCACTGTTGGACATTGTCTCATTTTGCGCCAGATATTCCGGTCCTCCGTTTTTCTCATCCAGACTCCACCAGCGACTTTTCGCAAGTTGTCGGTCCATCGGGCCGGAGGGCGTCCTACGTTACGCTTGCCAAGACGCGGTCTCCGCTCCAGAACTCGTCTGCTCCAACGGCCATCGGTTCTGCGACATCATTACCCACTGCCACTTCAGTTCGCTAATCTGGCGAACTATGCCGGTAATTTTAGTTCTTTTGCGGATAACATCATTTCTGATTTTATGTATAAGAGTCTCCCAACATAGCACGCTCCATCGCTCGTTGAGTAACTTTGAATTTCTGAACCAATCCGCAGTCAGTGTCCATGTCTCATCTGCGTATGTTGGTATGGGTAGGACGTATTTCTCAAAGACTTTTGTCCTTAAGCGTTGCGGAATCGTCGACGTGAAGATCTGATGTAACTTGCCTGATGCCGCCCAGCCCAAATGAATCCTCCTACTAGCTTCCCTTCCGAAATTGTGCCGGTCAAGTTTTAGCCCAAGTAAACTTATTCTTGGACAATCTGGAGAAGGACGCCACCGACGCTTATCAGAAACGCTACCGGTCTATAATTCTTCAAGAGAGCTTTATCACCCTTCTTAAAGAACGCTTGTGGACCACGCTTCCAGTGTAGTTCCCAGGTAGATGACGGCATTAAAAGAGCTCACCTAATGTCCTAAGGATGGGTTGTCCACCGGTGTTTAGGAGTTCTGTCGTAATACCGTCATCCCACGGGGCCCTTTCATTTCTCAGTTGCTTCAGTGCTGCACTAATTTCGCTAACGTCAACATCCGGGATATCCTACGTACAATGTGCCTTAGTAGGGCACGTAGATTCCAAGTGGTTTTTGGAAAACTTTGGGCCCCCTGTTCTCCTTAATAAGGTCCTTAATTAACCTTGTATTGAAATAGTAGAATTCTCTGCGAACGAGTTTTCGTATCCGCTTGGAGAGAGCCTAATATTCCGGGTATGATAAGTTAAAGTCAAAATTCATTTATTTAAATTAGGCTTACAAAAAGCACTTATGAACGACAAAAATACATTACAAAAAAACAAATTTATTTCTTTGAACTGTTCTTTAAGAGAGTCACGTGGTCTAAGGTTGTAGATAAAAGCTCTCTTTGTAGCACAAATATTGTATCAATGTCGGCAGCCGTACCCCACAACGGTAGACCATACGACATTACATTATAAAAATGACTAAAATAAACTAATCTTGCCGTTTTTAGATATTAAAGCTTATTGAAGAATTAACGACCCATTACGATATTGTGCCACATCTTCAAGTTATTCTCCAGAGTCATTATGATCCGTCTCGCGCATATGTTTGACGATTTCCAGCCTCCGAACAAGCCGGGTTCCTCAAAGGCTTCAGCACCATAGACTACATATTACATACGCTGTGGCAGGTTATACAGAAGAGCGGAGAGTATAACTGACCATTATGTTTGGCGTTTGTGGACTATGAGAAAGCCTTCGATTCGATCGAGACTTGGGCTGTGCTGTGTCATTCCCTCCAACGGTGCCTGACTTGACTACTGCTATATCGAATTGTTGAGATGTTTGTACGAGAGCGCTACTATGTCAGGCCGAGTACATGAAGAGCTTACCATTGGCTTATCATTGGCACCGAGGAGCAAGACAAGGAGATGTAATATCTCTGAAACTGATCACAGCTGCGTAAAAAGTTGCAGCTTTGTCCAAATGTCAATCAATTTGAGGACCTATTATATAAATTAGTGAAATAATATAGGATGATAAAGGTAAAATAAACAAAAGAGGTGGGGGCGGCATTTTAAATTTTTGCCCACCCAAAAAAATTGAAGATCCGGCGCTGACTTCACAATTATGTGTCATATAAGTAACGGTTACTGGATCAATTAAAATTATTAATAATTACCAACATCATCATCAGCTCATTGAACGTCCCCATCGAGGGGCATAAGAGCGTCGGTGGCTCAGTGGTGTGGACTGTCGCCTTCCTACCGGGAGGGCTGAGGTTCAAATCCCGACACGTACCAATGTATTTTCGAATTTTCGAAAATATATGTACGTTATCCAACGCTCTTACGGTGAAGGAAAACATCGTGAGGAAACCTTCATGCACGCCTGCGAAGAGATTCGAAGGTTGTGTGTGAAGTAGTCCAATCCGCACTGGGCCCGCGTGGACGATTAATGAGCTGATGATGATATGAATGTAAAATAAATAAACAAACATACAAATGAAATGTTAACCATCCTTATTATTTATTTATTATTTATGCACACATAAACATAGGAAATGAACAAATGAGATTGAAATATAAGTACAAAGGTACTACTTATTCCATATGGAATCTCTTCAGCAGTCCAAGAAAGGAAAATAAATAACTGAAACAGGCAGATTAAGTGCACATCATGTATAAGGTTAGTATGTTACGAAATCTTAACAAATATAAAACAATAAAATAAAAACATATTTAATAAACTCCATCCTCTTTGCAAGAACTACAAACATACAATAAAACAGAACATTACAATACACATACAAATCAGAACAAAATAATTATATTTATACTCGATATGTTTTCAATGAAATAATTAAAATAAATAATTATACATATGTAAAATATTGATATATCAACTAGAAAGATAGAATTCCTTGACACGTTTTTTAAAAATAGAAACACAGAACTGTCACGAATCTTAGCGGGAAGAGAGTTCCACAACCTAACTGCATGAACAGTGAATGAATAGGAAAGAAGTCAGACTTGCGGTGGAAAAGCAAGTATAGATTTTAAGTGAGACCTGCAAGAATCTTCAGTATTACGAGTAAAAGAAAAACGAGACTTTAAGTACGTGGATAGAAAGGATTATAAAGAACGTTGTAAAGAAACAGAGAAACGAGAATTCCTACGAAGTCGAATAGGAAGCCATCCAAGCTCAGACCGATACTGCGAAACATGGTTCATACTTCTTAAGCCCAAAAATAAATCGGATGAAAAGGTTTTGTAGACGTTCCAACTTATTCAACTGCTCCTCTGTGCATCGAGATAGCATACATCAGCGTAATCGAGTAAAGGCTGTAAAAGAGATTGGGAAAGAGCAATTTTAGTTGACCTAGGTAAGAAGTTTTGGAGTAATTTTAAAGAGTGCAAGGAAAAATGTACTTTTCGGCTGACATCATTTAATTGACAACTCCAGTCGAGGTGAGAATCAAAGATGACCCAAGATTTTTAGCTGACTCCGAAAATGGAATCGGAACGCCATCAAACAAACAGGAGAAACACAAGACAAATCCAACGTGTTAGCAAGCGTCTGCCACCCATGATCATCACCTGGGACTTCTTAGGATTAACCAACAGCCCATAGGAACTGGCCCAAGTACTGACTTTATTCAAATCATTATTGATTGCGCGATAGCAGAGTCAACATCAGCCACAGGAAAATGTCGATACAGTTGTAAATCATCCGCGTAGAGGTGGTAATGGACCTGATAAACCTGTTACAGAGTTAATAAAAACAGAGAAAGCAAAGGAGACAAGACCACCGAGGAACACCTTCTTAAGCTCACACCAATCAGAGAAACTTCCTACATCCTTTTTAGACTTAAAGTTCTAGATTTCTTGAAACAAGAAAATACAGCACAAATCGGCATTTTATTGAAGCTCCGATCACACTCGCTTACTGGTAGCGTTTGAGTACTATTGGCTGTGGTTTGCTAATATATTTACGTATGATTTCGAATCCGTTCGGCCAGAGGGTTAATAGCACAATAACCTCCTGTCTACTCGAGTTATATCTTCATCAATAAAAAAAGACTATTTACTAATAATGAGGCATATCATGTATGACTTCAGCCCGTTCAAATGGCAAAATTTAAAAAAAGATTGCATGTCTCGCGACATTGACAGTATCCTGCCTGTCTGTGTGTTTTTGATTCTTCCTCAATTAAATGTAACTTGATATTTTTCCATTATTATTTATTTGTGTTTTGGCACATGGATATGAATTTAGAAATCAAGAAAATGGAAGCCTTTACTGGTTAGACTGATTTGTTCTCAAGTTCATGAATGTACTTTATTATTTGTTTGTTCAAGGTTGGACTGGTGATAGTCATTACAGAGTTTTGTTGTTTATTCAACCCACATACTATGTTTAAACAAGTTCCATAAACAGTATATAACGGCGTACCCGGAGTGTCGTTTGGTTTTGCACTTATTTATTTTCCATAAATACTTGTGAAATTAAATAAATCCTTGTACTCACTAAAGATTTCACAAAACAAATTGATTAAAAACATTGTTTTAGGAATGTGGGTGAGCTTTTTTACGGCTGCTGGCATACCATCTGATGTTGCTGCTACCTATGCCTTGACTTTTACAGAGAACAGAATTCAAAGTGATATCTCTTAGATCTCAACAAGGAATATTTAAGGGACATGGGTATTACTAGAATGGGT
>PQWD01011569.1:0-64865 GCA_019425675.1 Leucinodes orbonalis | reverse complement strand
GGATATTAAACCGATATAAAATTCAAATTGGTAGGACCCAATAGCATAGATACTTACTTACAGTTTAAAATATAGAACGACTGTTTCGTAAAATGGTCGGTTTTTTATGTTATTCACGTGTGTCGAACTCGGAAGGCTGGATGGTAAATTTCGAACTAACGTAGCTGATGTCCTACGCGGACAGATGCAGTTTGAAGGAAAATAAAAATAAGTGTATTATTTTTCACATAAATGACCGACTTCACCGGGTTGAGACCAAAGATTGGTTTAGCTATCATCTCTACATCGAATATCTTTACTAGACTCAAGCTACAGTGCCCTTATCTCGATACACTGAAGTGCAAAACGTATCTATTCCTTTCTTCACATTTCTCTATTTTGTTTTAATACATTTGTTCTAAATTTGATGCAATGTCTAAAAATAATATTATTCTTGCTTTCTTTCTATTTTCAGCGAGGGCGATATCTGGACTGCGGTGGTACTATTAACGATCAGTACAATATACGACCTAGTTTCGGCTCCATTCACCACTGGCCATCCAATACAGGGTGCTGATTTTTATTATCGATATTAAAACGCAATAATAAAGAATACAAACAGATTAATTTAGCCAAGCGGCACTACACAGAATTGGATTGACCGGAGCTGACCGGGGCGCAGCGGACAGAGGAGGGGTTCAGATTGTCGAACCGGCGTCTCCGCTGCTTAAACTTCGGCCACAACGCGTGGTATATCCAGGCACGACGTCTCGCATCCACTGATTACCACATCCACTGTGAAATTCTATCATTATCCTCTCATATTACTTTCTCACTTTCTCTTCAACCTATCGCATCACTGCTGAGACTAAGTTCTTGGATTATAATCATTCTTATCTCTCTACTTTCTACTTTGTGGAATTATGCTTTAGACCAACTTAATAATGTAACGCAAATCCGCCATTTGTATGTTTAGTCTTTATATTATATCATGGCGATATTGTATTCTACACTACGTTTTATTTAAAAGAAACGGGTGTGATGAAACATCGCTTAAAGTTAATTTAGCGGGGACCAGTATTTAATTATATATTAGCAAGCGCCTATCGAAGCAAGGTTGAGTGATGGGCTAATACAATCTACTCCTCATTCATCACTAATGGAATGTGCCATAGGCTAGTTGTGACTCTCACCATGGGAATAATCCGGATAAACCTATCGTGATGAACGGGTTTATTTTCTTACGATATTTCATGACAAAATTAATCAGAGTTTGGCATCTAGTTGTTATCACAACCGTATTAGTCATGTGTATACACTCGTGTATGAATGCAACTGCGTTTGTCGCTTTTGTATATATTGCAGAGTTAGCGCCATCTAGCGCGTGGTATGTGGAGTGCACGCTGTCGATTGACTCACTCAGGAGAAATATGCTCTCGGTACGACACAACAAACTCCAGAGTTCTAGGAGCAGAGCCGGCGCTGGTTGTCGCACTGTCTATGGTTTTTATAAGATGTATTTCGGAGCGTGGCTGTAGGCCACTTGTGTCAAGCTTAATACACCTCTGACATGTTATCACAGGACCACAGGAGAGAGAGCAGATAGCTTTCACACCCATGTGGGTTGACTGCGCTTCACGACAGCGGGTTTGCGTGCGTGTTTTTTCAAGGTTTGCACTGTATCGGCGAGTGGCACGTCCTTACCTGCTCTACTGGTGTTTTTCTCAGAAGTTTATCATCTCGGTGTAATATAGCGATAGAGAGAGGTAGATAGGCTATATTTTGACTCAGTAGATAGATATACATATAGGCATTCTTGTGATCACTTACCATAGTGCGAGAGCGGAGCATAAACGATACACTTCAATCGAGAATAAAAGCAAAGTAAGTAATATTTGTACACGAGTTGATTGAGTAATATTCTTGCAGTAAAAAATATGTTGTGCTGTTTATTAGAATGGTACAAATGTTATTGCAATATAGCTGGCGTGATTTCAAATGAGATCACCGGTAAGCATATCCCGTTATAGAGTGAGCGCTGCAACACTAATACACCTTTATGCAAAGCACAGTTATAGTAGTATGGTGAGAATCAGTCCTGTTACATTCATCTATATGAAAAATACGGTCTTAATTTGTTCATAGCAAGGTCAGTTTTTATGTATTTCTCACATGGTCATCGGGAGTTTTGTAGAAGCCCTAAATTTTGTATCACTTTTATATTACTTTCATGGACCGAATCATATAATATACCTAGTTGTGTTAACTCAACAATGTCTTTCATTATGCAAGGTTTTAATAAAGATTTTCGTCTTTAGACGGATGTTCGATAGTATCCAGTTGCCCATGGAATTGAAACGTTAATGTAACGCTTAGCAGTTCATAACATAAGTAATGTGGTGCACGACTGGAATCATTGGGAGAAGTAGTTGCATACCTGTGAGCTCAACAAGCCGAAAAAACTTCACTATTAATGTTCCACTTTTTCGCCGCAATATTTGAACTCTCATAGGCCGATATCTGGCTGTATCAAATCGAGTGAATCGATTTGACAAGAATTTAAATTATTTAATTGTTTTTTGCGATAAGTGTCGGCTCACTTTAGCATAATACAGGCTCCACGCTTAACTTGGACTAGAATGGCTATCTACTACTCATCTAGTGGATCTGACTCTAGTGCACGCCAATTGTGGCTGATTGAGTGTGTACTCGTTATGTAGTATAAGTTATTTTTGACCGGTTAAATTAAGTCCGTAGTTCATTTTCTAGATTCTTTGAATTCTTTTGGCATAGATTATACGAGGTCGTTGAAACAGAGCTTTTGATTTATAGATTAATGGGCATGACCTGCGCGTAATTGTTTGTTGTGATTTATTGATCTATTACTCGTAGTAAAGATATATTTCAATTGTTTATTTGGCTGATCGTTGGCTTATGTATTTTGCGGAATCGTGGTATTAATATTGTAAGGACTTGTTTTCACACTCTTGCCTATAAATATTATACTCAGTTTGCTTTTTTGCTTGCTTGCGTATGCACTTTATGAGGGGTGCCAGTACTAATTACTATAAATCGTCAACAGCAGATAAGGTTTTTTAGCTTGTCATATAGATTCTTTTCTACTAACTGCACGAAACATTTTTTTTCCGGTTACAATTATTTTTTGGTTGTGAGTCGACTCCAGCGCCGAATTAATCCCATGTGTGTCAGCTCTCACATGTCCCGTTGTTATTGGGTCTTGTATATATTTGCAAAATTTTGACTTCCAATTTCTTTTGTTAATTTATTGCAAATAATACTGGAAGAAGCATAATTCAAGGCATCTAGTCATGATTTTCTCCAATAATAATTTTACAGTGAAGCTATATTTTCGGTAGTCCATTTCCTTTTATTTTTTACATTAATAAGTATACAGTAATTGGCCATGGCCTTTTTATTTTAAAATTAAAAATATCTATTAATGCTAGTATTTGTAAATTACATTAGCCTCATCTTCGATAATGTCAGACAGTAACTCTGTTAAACATCTCATATGAACAATTGTAGGTACAAAATAACATGGCAAAACTTCGAGTTAAATTTCTGTTTTCCCTGTTCATTATTGATAAACAGTCTTGTAATGTAAATATGCTATATGAATATGAATATGTTTAATTATGCAATTATTTTACAATAATATATGATATCATATATTTATTAATTTTTCGTTTTTCGAAAAGGGGGTATATAATTATTTGGAAATCCTATTGTATTGTACATCTTTTAACGTATTCTAAAAATTAATTAAAACTTTTATGTCAGTATTGAAAGCTCTATAATAACGGCAAAACAAACATTTTTCATAAGATCAATTTATACGCAACCTCCACTGTTAGTAACAGTTTTCGTAAACTGACAATTTTTATTGCGTTTTCGTATTCATGCATTTAAATGTTTTATATCACTGGACAGGGGTTTTAGGTTCATAATAATCCCCGTTGCTGATGCTGTCGCACAGCGTTGAATTGGAGCCATCACAGGCATGGCTCCGTAGACTAGAGTATATATAAGCCCCCAGAGACCAACAGTCAACCTATGAAAAAAAAAATTGATCAATAGTTGAAGTTCCTACTGAAATACTGCTTTACTAAAGGTTATCCAGAACTTTCTTATATCATTGTCTCTTCTATCATAAGTAGTGCTACTGCTAAAAGTATTTAAATTATTTTAGTTTTGTTTTACTTGCGTATATAATTCATGGTCTACGATTGGGGCGCTACAAAAAACAAGATTGATTCAGGATGCAGTATCTTCCAGCGTTTTTTAGTTTTGTGTAATATATTATATAACTTATGTTGTATATTTTATTGACTGATATTAGCCAGAGACAATCTATGTTTTTCCCAGTCTAAAAATATTGATATATCTTATTTCAGCTTTTAATAAAATCTTTCTTTTTCATCTGTACATGCTAATTAATCATCCGAAATTATTTATATATATTAAGCTGATAATATAAATAGGATGATATTGCTTATCAGGAACCATTATTGGGTTCTTAACTATTTCTGGAGACGCGTAAAGTGGTGAACCACAAAGGTTGATAATAGAAGACGTTTTTTGAAGACGTTCGACAAACCGAAGTCCCCGCATTGTACATTTTTTAGGTAAGCAAAACAATAAACATATAGAATAATAAAATCATTACAATATTTTTGATATGAATACCTTGGACTACAGAATTGATCAAAGCAATACATTTTTCCATTTAAATCTCTATGGCAATTTTATGAATATGGAATAATACAACAGCAGTCGCGATCTGAGAAATTAACCTGAAAAAACATTTATGAGTATGCATTATCATTCCAGAATCGAAAAATTATAGTATATGTATGTACGTACTCGTT
Organism: Leucinodes orbonalis; assembly: GCA_019425675.1. Classification (NCBI taxonomy): domain Eukaryota; kingdom Metazoa; phylum Arthropoda; class Insecta; order Lepidoptera; family Crambidae; genus Leucinodes; species Leucinodes orbonalis. The sequence goes on along the minus strand of PQWD01011569.1, from coordinate 59,997 downwards.
AGTACGTTAACGAGAATTGGTGTTAAATAAATAATAATATTTATTAATTAAGATTAAGATGAAGTAAAAAGGAAGACATTAGTCGGCAGTGGATGATACGACTTGTGATAGTTATACTAGCTGAACCGGCAATACTTTTTTAATATGGGATTGTCATTTTATCCTTCATAAGTAGTCAGAAGATATATAATTTAAAAACTTAGAATGTTTATTCGTTTAAGGTTTAAAAAGTACGGTTTCCTTTGTCGAACAATAGAGCTTTAACGTTTCTATATGATGTCTGATATGTATGATGGCAATAATAAATACGACAATAATAAGTATGTTTACCTTCTAGCTGCGTCTCCCTGTAATACTTTTTTCTGACTAAGATACTCATAGAGCTCACACCGGAACAGTATTTCCTGCTAATATCATTTTTTCACTGTTCTCCAATATGTAAATAAAAATCAATAAAATTATATGTGTGTGGTGTACACTCGACATTGGTTATTGCGCATAACGCAATATTAGTGTGATACAACAACAATTGCAAGTGAGCGCAACGGTAGCAACACTAAGGGTTGTCACCATAATTTATTGTATGTATTGTAGGCAATATTTCCGGCATTGTAGAAAGAACAAAGATAAATATAGACCACAACTACTTACATTTTCCTAGTATTCAATTTAGGCCCCTTTTTTGAAATATGCCACATTAAGTTGTTTTATTTATATAATAGCAATTCATTGTTCGACTCATAATGAATTACAGACAAAGTATAAAATAAGATGGAACCATATGTCAATTTCTTAATAAACTAATTTTCTGAAAAATTACAATAAATCTACTGGGTGGCAGCTAGCACCAATGTAGATGTGGATCGTATTTGTATTCAGCACTTCAATGGTTTGAATGTACTTGCACCCTAATATGGTTAATCCACGCGTAGTAGTAAATGTGCGGATCTTATTCTTTGAATGGTACAAGATAAAACATGGTTTGTATTCCGAACTTTGATGTACTTATAAGCATAAAACTTGATCTTTGTTCACTAGAAAATATATAGATCGGATTATTGATTTCTCAGTACGTGCGACTGACATCAATTCATAACGGACTTTATACAATAGACAATACTGAAAGAGAATTCAAAGGAATAGCGATCATTATCTGATTTTTGGCAATATGGATAAGATCTTGGAAAATTTGTTCAAATAATTATAGTTAAAATAAATGGGTTGATATAATACGAATATATAACACGTTAGGCTGGCGAATTTTTGTATAATTACAGAATTTGGGTATGACCTTGAAATTTTATTAACTCTTAAATGTAGCTTTCTTCATAAATTAAAAATTCTGTTGATTTCGTAACTGAGCTCTTTATATTCGCCAGACATTTAATGGTTTTAGCTCACATTATCATTTCGTTTCTAAAAGAACTGGGAAGTATTCAAATTTTACGCTGCTTCTAAAAAGAGTATCTTAGGTACTTTCTCCGGGGGAGGGCTACCTTAGTATCTCTATATAACAGCATGATTAAAATTAAAAACACTTTTTGAAGTTGCGCATTGGGTGTATGAATCAATAAATAATAATAAGAAATTATACTATGTACTTATCAGTGATGGTATGTGTTTAGTTCAGTATGTGCAGTTGGATACGAAGATAAACGTTGCATGTGGGGGAGTGTGATGGATGTGTAATCAGTTTGCTGTTTGTGCTGACTGCGAGAACATTACCCATACGGTGGTAAGTACAAATGCGAAGGGCTATGTTCTTGAATCGCCCTATGTTTTATTAACTGCCGCGGAGATCGAACCCTTGCTGTAGTAGCCGACGTCTCAACCATTACACCTCACGGGTCGTCAACGACCTTTTAATGTCAACCACCACATACATGCTTTTTAATACGTCAGTATGACATTTAAATGCAGTTCGTCATCATCAAGATAAAGTCCGGTTTGTGTTTTTGCTCTTTTTTTTAGGCCTGCCTTACAGAATCCTAGACCACAGGGTCTAGTGATCTGAAATGTCAGTGTAACCTAGCGACGTGAACGATTCGAATACCATAGGGAGAAATTATCTTTATCAGTTGTAGCCCCTTTAACCGGACGACTTTATTTGAGCGGCTTCTACCTACCACCAACTGGAATATTCTGTAATTGAAAGAGTATGGTATTAGCGCCTGGCTCATCCGGTGTGCCTTCAAAATTCAGAACCCGCTGAGGCCTAAATAAGGGTGTATATAGAGACGAGGATATTATAGGAAAGTCGTTTCGCTCATTCGATTATCACTCTGTTATGTGTGCTGTCGGACTGGCATTCGGAACCCTTTGTTCGCACGTAGTTCTTGTCGTGAACCTCTATAACTTTTTACATCATTAGTTAGTAAGTTGATAAATGTGACTTGTATTTACATTAAAGTAAGCTAGTTGTATTTACATTAAAGTAGGCGTATCTACCTTTATATATACAGAATATCATTGTTACTAACTAATAAGTGTTTAACTCAAGCCTCAACTTACACTTATACTTTTAATACGTAGGACAAATAAATATCTATGCTTGAAGTTCAGTGTTGTAAGCAAAGCTTCCGAGTTATTTTCATTTCGATGATCACTTTAATAGATGAAGCTCGCATTTGTTTTTCATAATAATTACACATTGTAACTTATGGAAAGTTGAACCATTCGATAATGGGTCTTTGTGCTTGGCTTCGGCCCATACATGCTTCGAAAGGAATGAGTCACTATTTGGCCCGAGAATTTAAGGATTCCGAAAACATGTAATAACTTTATTTACTTTTAAAGGGTTTAAAAATAATAGTTATCGAAGTTACCTTGTAAGCAAAATAAATGCATGTTAGGATAGGATATTGATTTTTACAAATGTTGTTATTTTAAAATTATCTTTTTACGTTATAAACTAAGTACCGACTTTTAAAAATGCCATGATTATGTGAGTCATTCTATTATTTCGTTCATTTGTAATATTTGTAAAAGAGCAGGGTTTCTTATGGTAAGTAATACCTCAACTCATGAATGCCGTAACTCCTAAAGGGCAACGACTAAGTTACCAAATTCAAAAAGGGAGCGAACCAATTGAATCTTCTGTGATTGGGCCTACAGATACCTCACTCAATCGTTGTAACACAACGTGAAGCAATTTCACGCCGGTTTCCCGTGAGGCTGTGTCATTGCAGTCGAGCCGATTCGTAGATGCCTCTCCCACACACAAAAATTACGTTTAATTAACGTTAGCATTAGCTAGATTTAGTTGTCCAAGTAAGTGGAGTAAATAAATAAATATCCCCTAACATTCATACCGTACTATGTAGGTCCCAAACTAAGTATAAGCCTGTAATTTAGGCACTAAACACCGGATAAACATACGTCCCTATATGATACATAGAAACACCCAGACCAATACAAACAGACATGTTCATGCACACAAATGTTTGTACTGCCCAGGTATCAATCCCGGAACCCTTTGTGTAATAACCGACGTCTCAACAATTACACCAGATGGGTCGTCAAACGGATGGGTGGATATATAAATATCCACTGACATTCACACAGCGCCATCTAACACCAAACTAAACATTAGTCTGCAATATGGGAACAAAACAACGGATAAACATACGTATATAATTATTCATTGTAAATATATACTTATGATACATAGAAACACCCAGAACAATACAAGCAGACATGTATGCACACAAATGTTTCTACTGCCCGGGGACCGAACCCGGCACCGTTGGTGTAGCAGCAGACGTCTCAACCAATTTCGCCACATATTTTTTTTATGTTACAAAGTAAACGGATGGCCACGTCGCTCACCTGATGGTAAGTGATACGCCTAACCATGACAGAGCGGCATTGAAGAAAACATCTGATAGACAGTTATTATCCTCCATCAATGCCGCACTGCGCCCGACTCCCGAGACAACAGATGTTTTGTAATTTCACTAGCTACATTGCCCTAATCCCGAAAGACAAAAGTGAATAGCACTCCTATTCCACGGGACGACATTAAAAACATGTGTCGTCAAATTAAAGAAACTTTAGGACAAAATGCCGTTGATAAGGTCTTTTATTTCTACCCAGGTATAAAAAATCTATTTCTTTTTTTATAGCTATAAGGTGCATCTCGACGTATTGCCAGCTTTATTATTATGTTTTTATGTTAATCAGCATTGTTGAGATACAAGAATAAACTGAGAACTACAACTTGGGTACTAAAACAAGTTTACATCTTACTACTTATTTTTTACTTTATCTGGGGCATTGGTCTTTATTCTTTTTATTCCAGATGACCAGACTTGTTTTAATAACTAGGACATACCCTATTGTTCCAGTTTTATTACGGTTAAAGTTAAACTAGTTTTTGAGTGGTCTTGTTTTGTTTTTTATTGACTATTTTTCCTTGAGTGAATGCTGGATTAGGATGAATCTTCGTCATTAAGCCGTACCTACAGATAATTACTCAAATAGGCTCATTTAAAGATTTCAGATCATCTCACTAAAATAACTGAGCATCATCTGATTTATTTTATTTTATGAAAAACCAAAAAGCAAGGAGGAGCGTCGGTGGCAGGTTCAAATCCCGCCACGTACCAATTTGTATTCGAATTTGAATTTTCAAAATTATATGTACGATATCCGACGGTCTAACGGTGAAGAAAAACACAAGAGGTTAAGAAGTAAAGAAACATCTTTATTTTTTATAGTAACTATTAGCGATTTTAGATACAATTTTAATGTGTGCAACATTGCAATAGTTTCAGGACCTGCACGATGTGATTCGAAACGCGCTAGCCGATACTCGTTCAATGCCTTATATATTTACAAAAATTGACAACATTGTCGTCGATTTAAAGCCACTATTTTGCAATATTATCCTTGAATATTGATATCTTTCAATAGTTTCGTAAATTGCCTCCTATTTACTTACAATTTTAGCAAGAATATTAACTGCACCTTGAAATACACAAATAGCATACACATGTAAACAAAACGAGATTAGAGTTTTATTTTCACTGCTATGTTCTGTTATTTAACGTCTTATAAACTTGCATTGTTTAAGATGGACAATGTTAACGCTCTTTTGTTTTATTTCTATGGCTAGATCGAATCGTGGACAAGCGTGGAAAGGTAAATTATATTTATTTATTTAAGCCCATACGATTTTACATTAATACACACACCATCACATTTAAAATAATTATAGAGTTTCTCTTCAACCTATTGCAGTCCACTGCTGTTCATAGGTCTCCCCCATTCTGCGCTAGGTATCCCGGTCTTTCGCTTTTCTCAACTTCCATCAGTGACCTTATGTCAGACATCGATCCACCAGGCCGGAGGACGTCCTTGTTTGAAGAAGCGGTGTCCACTCCAGATGTCGTCTGCTCCAGCGGCCATCGGTTCTGCGACATACGTGACCAGCCAACTGTCACTTCAACTAGCAAATTCTCTGTAACTTTAGTTCTCTCACGGCTTATATCAATCAGTTCTAATTTTATCCCTGAGAGAATACCTTAGCATAGCTCGCTCTGGTGCCCATTAAGTGACTTTAACAATTCAGCAGTCAGTGTGTCTAGGAAGTGTAAATGCACATATTGACGACCTATTTGGTGTAATGGTCGAGATGTCGACTGCTACACCAAGGGATTTGATCCTCGGGCGGTACAAACATTTGTGTGCATGAACATGTCAGTTTGTAATGGTCTGGGTGTTTTCTATGTATAAATATTAACAAAAAAATGGCTTCACGCTTAACTTAGGGCTAGATTGGCACTGTGTGAATGTTAGTGGATATTTATTTATTTATTATTATTATTTTTATTGAACAGGAGGCAAACGAGCATACGGTTCACCTGATGGTAAGTGACACCGCCGCCCATGAACATTTGCAAGACCTCAGGTCCCAGAAATACGTTGCCGGCCCTTTAAATGTGTGTACGCTCTTTTTTTGAAGGACGCCAGGTCGTATCGCTCTGGAAATGTATCCAGTGGAAGTTCATTCCACATTTTTGTCGTACGTGGCAAAAAATGACGACAGAATCGATCTGTGGAAGACCTCCAATCATCCAGGTGGTGAGGATGAAATTTAGAGTTCCTCTGAGATGTACGGTGGTGGAACTCAGCCGCAGGAACAAGCCCAAACAGCTCATTTATATATTACATATAGCTATCATATTTACATGTAGCGCTATGTAGTGTAGTTATGCAGGTGAACTATGACACCACAAAATGCATTGCCAAGCAATAGGCATTAACGAAGGGCATCCATTAAGGCACATGACCAATGAATAAGTCCATAGAGATTTTATCTATTCATTCTGCTTGTTACATTTAGCGTTATGTTAATACGCTGTCTGGTTGTTTAGCTATTGTTTACCACACATAAAAGAATATGGAGGCTTTAACTACGTACAAAGTGCGGTTGCATCCTTGGATTTACTCGTGTATTGAATTGTATGGCATAACTTAGGAAGACGAATGTACTATAAGGTCGTCGTGGGTTCCACAATGTCAACTACTTCTCTCAAACTGTGGCTTGAAAATGCAAATAAAAAGTGCATACCATGTGTTTTCCGATCGCAAAGATAATCTTCGTATTGAAATATCGCTTTTTATTCGCCAATTAATGTCCGTTATACATATATAGGCGATAAACTAACTAGATGCACAATTCCACTCAAATGGTGTCTGCGGCAAAACTCTGCCCATCGCGTCAGTTGGGCAGAATTTTCACTTGTCCTAATGACATAGTAGTATCGTGCTTTTTTGATGTTGTACCCTTTCAGTAAGAGAAATAAAGTAACCGACATAGCCCGCCGGATCAGCAAGTTGAAGTGGCAGTGGGCTGGTCACGTATGTCGCAAACTGATGGCCGTTGGAGCAGACGAGTTTTGGAGTGGAGACCGCGTCTCGGCAAGCGTAGCGTAGGACGCCCTCCGGCCCGATGGACCTACGACTTACAAAAGGTCGCTGGTGGAAACTGGATGAGAAAAGCGGAGTACCGGGATCATCATCAGCTCATTAAACGTCCCCACCGAGGGGCACGAGCCTACCCGTATAGGGTGATTAGGCCGTAATCGTCCACGCGGCTCAGTGCGGATTGGACGACTTCACACATATATTTTCGTACCGATAACGTACATATATTTTCGAAATTCGAAAATACATTGGTACGTGTCGGGATTTGAACCACAGCCCTCCCGGTAGGAAGGTGACAGTCCACACCACCGAGCCACCGACGCTCTTCCGACCGAGTACCGGGATATCTGGCGCAAAATGGGGGAGACTTATGTCCAGCCATGGACTTTTCAGTGACGCGTTAAGGACAAAATTAAAATGAATAATTTTATGTTATAGCTATATTTTTTGTAAAAACATGCATAGTATACTTATACAGTAAAATTGTTGTAGTAGCCGACATCTCAACCATTACACCAAATGGGTCTTCCAAATAATATTACTTCGCCCTCTCTAGTAGAAAAAATCTGACGTATCATTACAGTGATACTGTTTTAAGAGACGGCGTTAAACCCCCTTATTGATATGATACTGTAGCTAGAATGAAGTTGTGGTCCTTATCACTACATAGTAAAAACCCAACTCGCTTTTTCTGTCCCTATATCCCTATGTATACTTTAATCTTTAAAACGACGTAACGGATTTCGATGCAGTTTTTTTGATAGATAGTGATTGAACATAAAGGTTTATATGTACCTATAGCCATTAAATGGTGGAGAAAAACTGTTATTTTTGGGGTTTGAGGCGGTACCGGCCGGCCGGGGCGGCGGGAGCTTGTCTATTTATCAGCATTGCACATGTGCGAAGCCAGGGCGGGTCGCATTCATTCAGCATGTCCAAGTTACCACAATTAAATTATCTGACATTGAACTAAAGTAAAACCATTCCTATAATTTATCTATTAATGGCGATAATAACCTACATGCATTATTAAATGGCTATTTTATACAGTATTGGATTCAACTTAAGCCTGTTTGACCTAGGTCACCTAGAACCTAGGTTCTAGGTCATTGCTATCAACGTTGGTCGCCTAGGGACCAAGTAAACGAATTAGTAACATATTTCAATAACAACACAGCGATGTGGGACAAGGTGCAAAACCATGTTTAGAACTATCATTACTACTGTGATACTGAGTTTAATTATTTAAACACTTAATAAATGTCTAGGTCGAAAAGTTTTAGTAGAAAAATAATAATTCGCATCATATTTTTTGTAGTGGGCGGCATTTTAGTAACTAGGACAAAACTGGAATGGCTAGGTAGGTATCCACAACAGTGCCAAATATCGTCCAGTGGAATACGAGTTTAATGCACTTCTGAGTTATAAAAAGATAAGAAAAATCTACTGACATTCACACTTCGCCTAAGCCTGTGATATGGATACTAAACAACGGATTACTTTTCAGATCAATACAAACAGACATGTTCATGTACACAAATGTTTGTACTACCCGGGCATCTAACCCGGAACCTTTGGTGTAGTAGCCAACGTGTCAACCATCATAACAAACGGACGTCAAAGTTAAAGAGGCACTGTAGCCAGTGAAATTGCTTGTATAAGAGATCTCTGTGCCTATCGCGCAATTGTCTTGGGCGATAGGCACAGAGCTTTTTCGAAGTGACTTCGGTTGTTGGCCACAGATGGCCTTTAAGCCTTCACTGGGCAATTGACGAGCGCAGATGGCTCTTAGAGGCACAGAGTATTGTTGACCAGTATACTCACCAGATGGTAAGTTACACGCCTAATCATGACAGATATTCTGTATTAGGGGGTTCGGTTTCCGCACTTAGTTCGTGCAGTGGACCATTGTGCGTAAGCAATCATGACAGATGTAGTGTTATACGAAAATGCCTCTGTGCCTGTGTGAGCCTAGGTCAAACCACTGAACACTGGCCCAATAAGGATTGTTGGAAGATATTAATAAACTATGAACACGGCCCTGAACCAATTACCCGAGACAGATCTTTGGTCTCTTATACTCGAACCCAGTAATTTATTTAAAGCTAGTAAGTTAAGTATAGTAAATTAATGGGTTTGAACAGTGACGTGCACATAGATTATAAGTAGGATTTGCAAAGCGAGTAACACTAATCGCTAAAACAATAAATAATTTACACTTCTGTCAAATTGAGTGCTGTTCATGACGGCAGATCGTCTATGGTTTCAAATCTGTAGAGAAAAATGAGCGAATAAGTGGAACTCATATAATATGTTGGCGATTTTCCGGGTTATATGGACGCACAGGGTATGCACTGGTTATTTGTAATATGGAGTGCACGCCACTTGGTTTGAAATTGCTAAACTTGTAACCTCTTCCCATCACAAAGAAATGCAGATGTGTATGTTTATCTTAAAAGGAAGTGTACAGATAAATACATGGAATAACGAAATGTCACTCATCTTTAAGAAATTCTTCTATACAAGTTAATTATAGCAGTGCCATTAAAACCCGTGAAGTATGTCATATGATGGGTATCCATTTATTTTTAACCTTTAGTTTATGTCTTAACTATAATAAAGTTTAAAATTCTCGGATGCATAACGCCCATCGTTGGTTTTAACAAAATGATTTATATACCCATTTTTGTTGATTCCGCGTAACCTTGCTTCTTCGACAGTACTAGCGAGAATTCATGTAAAAGTTGTTTACCTACCTTAATATATATAATTTCTCTAGTTTAAACAGCTTTAATGAAAGAAAGAAAGAAAAAGATCTTCATTCAAATAAATCTGTTACAGATACTTTTGAATCGACAATTGTTATTATTGTTATATTTTTAATGACTCTACCACCGGTTCGGAATAAGTAGGATCTTCGAGAAGAGCCGGCAAGAAACTCGAGTTACTCTTTTAAACTTTTTATATCAGTGGATACAGATTTTTGTCATTTACCTCTACATAACTTTACAATAATTAATTACAAAGATTTTGTAACTGGAACACTATGTGCAAGACCACACATCTTTATCCGATAAATATTCGTCTATTGTATAGTAACCTTTTTTCATGAGGGTTTTTTTAATCTTTAATTTAAACCAATAAACCAATTTATACGTACTAGCCTTAAAAAAACAATAAACTGTTTATCTAAGGTATTAGCTTTGATTCGCGGTGTTACCCCCGGTATAATATCACAGAAGATCACAGACTCTCCCATTAGTATATGATTTTCGTTTGAAAAGAATCTTGAGCATCAAGATTCGCCACGTACCAATGTATTTGGAATTTTCGAAATTATATGTACGTTATCAGACGCTCTTACGGTGAAGGAAAACATCGTGAGGTAACCTGCGCACGCCTGCGAAGAGATTCAAGGGTTGTGTGTGAAGTCGGCCAATCCGCACTGGGCCCGCATGGACGACTAAGGCGTTTAATGGGCTGATGATAATAATAAAAAAACAATAAACTAACTGTTTATCTAAGATATTAGCTTTGATTCGCGGTGTTACCCCCGGTATAATATCACAGAAGATCACAGACTCTCCCATTAGTATATGATTTTCGTTTGAAAAGAATCTTGAGTATCAAGTGAATAAACGACGAGAATTATGTCCGAGCTTGAATTCAAGCACCCTTATGAAGTCAAAAAATAAACAAAAAGAAGTATAAAGCAGTGACTACAATGAAATTGAATAAACACTTACATTCTGGTATGAGGCCTGCTGGATAACCGATCTGTGGCCGTGGACTGTAGCTCCTTGCCCGGGCTGAGCTCGTTACCATGACAATCATCAGCCAAGCAAACACCGACTCTGTGATCCTAGAAAATTACAAAGGTGCTACTTACAGTATTCGTAAGTTTTTAGGGTTCCGTAGCCAAATGGCAAAAAACGGAACCCTTATAAATTCGTCAGTCTGTCTGTCCGTCAGTATGACACGCCTTTTTTTCTCCGAAACAATAAGCATTACACTATTTTTCATATTAAAGCATGATGAGCAAAATGTAGTAGGTGCCTATTTTTCTAGTTACAGCGTTCGGCTTAGATCGCCACCTGACCCGTAGGTCGTAGGTTCGAATCCCGCGGGGAACCGTCACTTTGTGCGTTTTTTTCCATTTTGGTTAGAACATTGCAGGCTTATCATATAATTGTCCGAAAAGAAAGGTGATTCCGTGGTTCGGTGGGCATGTTTAGCTATAGAGTTATATGTTATAGAGCGTCGGTGGCTTAATAGAGTGGACTGTTGAATTCCGATCTGGAGGGAGCAGGTTCAAATCCCGCCACGTACCAATGTATTTGGAATTTTCGAAATTATATGTACGTTATCAGACGCTCTTACGGTGAAGGAAAACATCGTGAGGTAACTTGCGCACGCCTGCGAAGAGATTCAAGGGTTGTGTGTGAAGTCGGCCTATCCGCACTGGGCCCGCATGGACGACTAAGGCCTATACACCTTTTACAGGTAGGCTCGTGCCCGTCGTAGGACGTTTAATGGGCTGATGATAATAATATGTTATAAACGTTATTATGTTAGTAACGTACATTTTTCAAACGCATATTAGGCGTTTTCCTCACACAAATACATTGACCATTGAATTTTCTTTAGTAATGTGATTACGTATTCTAAACTCTAAATAGATAAGGCAGTTTGGCACTATATGATATATAGTATACTATACTTGAATTTTTTTAAAGCATGGCGAAGCGCCAGAAACGACTTATGTCGGTTAGGCTAATTTAGAACACTGACCGGCGAAGCACCAGAAACGACTTTTATTTATTCATCGAATTCACCGCATTCCGACTTGATTCCGGTCAGAACTGTGATCACAACTTGACACAATCCTAAAGCGTTGCAATTGTTCAAAAACGCCATCCGTGCCTCAAAAACGAACCGCCGAAGAGAGTACAGTTTGTACTCTGTTGTTTAGGTAAATGTGTTCGAAATTCAAAATTTGTATATGTGTGCTGTCACTGCATTCGGAACACTTTTTTATATTGTTTTGTTAGCATATCACGAATCCATACTTTTTTACATCAATGTTAAAAAGGTGTTATTATGTATTATCTTATCTGTGGTGTTATGTATAATTGAAATATTATAACCAATGCCATTATAAATTAATAATATTTACATAATTTTAAAAAGAAGCATTCTTAATATTATTAAAACTAAAGATTGTAATGAAATTCAGTCAAACAAATTATTTGTGAAATTTAATTTTTTGTTTTTGTAACTTATTGACATGTCAATAACATGTCTTTAAATGTTGTATTAATGCATTTTTGAAGTGGCTGTTTGTCATATGCATGTTTGCGTTTGAGATATTGACAACTGGTTTTTGTGAAATGGTGATTTGTTAATTAATTTTGCGTGAAACATTAGAGAACTACAACGCAGTGCCAGACGCTATTAGGCAGTCTGAGAGAAAAAAAGAAAGTTCAGAGTTAATTAATTAAACAGCCTATAAGCTGTATAATTTTATATTTACATAAAATTATAATTGGGCAGGACAAATGCATTTCTGAACAGCTTAGCTGTGAGAAATCTGGCTTTGTGTCTTGAAAAACTAACTTAGAATTTATAGAAAATACAACAAACTGTTATAAGATTCTGTATTGCTAGGACCAATAAAAGATGACTCGAATTTATTTGTGTATTTGTTGCTAAGTTTCGAATATGGATAAAATATTTGAACTGTTTTACTACACTACTTTCGGGGTTATTTACCTTAACTCAGGTACTGGTTGCCAAATTTCGAGTGACCACCCTAACTTTAGTTGAATTAGCTATGGAACGGAACCGTATGTCGAAGAGCCGGTGATCGTTGGAGCAGACCAGTTCTAGATTTGAGACCACATCTTGGCAAACGTAGGCCCTCAGGACTAATTGACCGAGGACTTCCGAAAGGCCGCTGGTGGATCATCTGGATCTGGATGTCTAGATCATGAAAGGGGACGACTGAAATATCTGGTGCAAATGTGAGAGACCTGTGTCCAGCAGTGGACTGCAACAAGTTGAAGAGAGTGAGAGTGAGAACCATAATTTTAGCGGGAAAAATAGATGCAAATAGTAAAAAATAGATAAGCCAGATCTTATTTTATTTTGATTATGGCCTTTCGGTCAACGTATCAACATATTTTGACATTGAAGTATCGTAACGTTTGTTTGAAATCTCAGTTGAATTGTTTGTATTTTTTATGTACTTAATTAAATTCTGTTATAACCTTGTTATTTAGAGTTATTTGTTCTTAATTATTGTTTTATTTCATTTTTTTTCCTCACTGATTCTCAGTTTATTTGTACAATGCGAATTCTTGAGAAGTGACCGTTTTAACTGAATGATTGATTAGCCTATGTACCCAGAATACTCCCGCATCATCAGCCATTTAACGTCCCTACCGAGGGGCACGAGTCTACCCGTAAAGGGTGTTCAGGCCTTAGTCATCCACACGGGCCCAGTACAGATTGGCCGACTTCACGCACTGATCACTCAAGTTCTCCTACTGATAACCTCGTTCCAGATCTTATTGTATAAGGAAACTTAGGAAACACCTAACATAGCCCTCTTCGAAGCATGTTTCAGCAACCTTGAGGCTATCATCATCATCTTCAGCTCATGAAATATCTCCATCGACGGACGGGCGCTATTCTACCCGTAAAGGGTGTATAGGCCTTAGTCGTCCATGCGGGCGTCTTTTCGCAGGCATGCGCAGGTTTTCTCACGATGTTTTTCTTTACCGTCAGAGCGTTGGATAACGTACATTTAATTTCGGAAATTCGAAAGCATATTAGTACGTGGCGGGAGTTAAACCTTGCGCTTATTTACCATAATTACTGGATACCGGATCTAAAATGTTTCACTTTACAAAAGAGAAATTTGTCTCAATTTCGGAATCATCGGGGTGAAATTGTATTACCTACCTATGCAGAAGGACTTAAAATCGGTCTTTCCCTCGTAATATCATTACTAAAATTATCAACAAGGAAATGTAGATACATCAATACGTGGCATTCAATAAACTTAAATGCCAGTAAAATGGCGATATTTTTAATGATCAATTGTGTGTAATCGTAAAGAAATTTATAAATAAAGACAACATTGTAAGTAGGTTTTCATATGTGTAACTTATTGCGTGTTCCAAGATCATTGTTAATAACATAGACTGCAGAACTATTTTATGCCTAAGGTTATATTTATAAAAATCAATTTGAAAACATTTTCTTGGTCAAACAATAAGATAGAACGTTCATTTTATTGGTCATTTTTCACACGCTTATATTAGCTTCACTTGTGTGTTCACATACAATGTGTTTATCTCACAGACATCCGAATATACAATTAGACTGGACAAGCCGCCAAGTTTATAGGCAGTCCCAGTGTCGCAATTTCTTTTCGGTTCTTAGCTGTGAAAAGTTATTTTATTTCTTGGTAAATTTACTGATACATTGCGATGATGGCATGTTATAATTGCACAGGATGGCATTTTGGGAAAAAACGGTAATTTCTTCTAATATTCGTGCGTCTTAACTCGTCTCACAGAGCGTAAACTGGCAGCCAGTGTATGCTCGTTGAGCTTACATTTGTCGCACTTAAAAACGCGGCTTGCCCCATCTCCTGTATTGGGAAATCTGTGGTTTATCTCGATGGATTACTAGTTATATTTGATTCCCTTCGCGTTGTCTGATTGAGTAAAACTTTGGCTATTTGGCTGCATATTTTCATTTGCATCACTTATTTTAACACAATATCTGGTATTAGGGCTCTATCGCGTTGAGTAACTTTCGCAAATGACTAGTAGCTAGTAGCTATCGTCAGGCTGGGACAGGCCTTCACATATACGTATATTAAATATATTTGACGATGCATCGCCGACCGACGTCGGCTACTACTCTATGGGTTCCAGGTTCGTTCCCCGGGCAGTACAAACATTTGTGTGATGAACATGTTTGTTTGTAATGGTCTGGGCGTTTCCTATGTATAATATGTATGTATTTACAAAAAATATATATAAGTATGTGTATCCGTTGTTTAGTACTCATAATACAGGCTTCACGCTCAACTTGGGGGTAGATGACGCTGTGTGAATGTCAGTGGATATTTATTTTATATTTATATAACTTGGCTTTGGGGAGTTTAGACCGTAAACCATCACGTGGACCCAGCGCCGATTGGTGGGTGTTAACAACCATCCTAAGATAGTAGTCGCGACGGCTTAACATGTCCTGAGAAGACGTGATCATCTTTCTTTGCAATCAATCAAGTGAGTCAGCCTACAATGTTAACCAAATTAGAAAAAAACGCACAAAGTGACTGTAACCACGTGTTCTCCCCATGGGATTCGAACCCCCGATCACGCTACGATCTCAACACTCAGGTCTCTAGACCATATAAGGCTTTATTATTTTTTTCTTTACTTCTTGGTAATAAAGTTATGCTAAACGAGACTTTACGCTTGTGTCTTAAATAACGTTTCAAGTCGATAAGTTATTAAACGTTGTAACGAAAAGTAATAGCATACGATCACGCAATAAAAAATTGTTTAACCGTGAATATCATATTGCCAAATATGATCCGATAAAGGAATTCTAGTATGTTAATTGCTCAACGACAGGAACCGATTTTTATGTTGTCACAACTTAGGATATAATTGTCTACATTTTTATGACCGGCTCCAAAGACAAGGCGGCTTTTCATTGTACTGTATGTTCTGCTTCTGTGGTTGGTTCCCGCACTTAGGTCCGTATTCTCTTTTTTCTTTAATTGATTTTGTTGTTTGCCGCAGATGGTCTTTTTTTATAATCTGTATTTTTTTAGGTGCTTTAGTCATGAAATGACATGTCAGCCCCATCGAATCTTAATGTACTTATATTACATATTTGGTATTTATTTCAATCAAATAGGGATAGACATTTATTTTAATTTAAGAGATCATCTCGACAAGGTCTTTGGCACTTTCGCTACAAGGATGTGTAAGAATGTTTAAGAAAGCTCCAGTATCATACTGGTTGATGTGCCGTTTACGAATCAATATTTCTCTCTTACTTAAGATGGCCTTAAGAACTAGACTCAAGCGTTGATCTTTACTTAAGTAGAGTGAGAAAGGGATAGTGCTTTATACAATAAATAGCACCATCCCTTTTTTTCTAACTTTTTTTTATTGCTTATGTAGGCAGACGAGCGGGCGGCCCATCTGATGGAAAACGGTAACCGCTGCTCATGGACAACTGCAATGCTAAGGGTTGGAAACAGTTTTGGAAGCGAAAGTTTCCAGGTGGTATGGATGGACCCTAGCTCGGCGTCGAGTCGTACGATGGTAAGCAATGATCAACGTTGAGTCTCGTTCTAGCCTAGTCTTAGTCCTTAGTGAGCCATAGCGGCCTGTTGGACTTTCCAACCAGCCCACCTCCCTCCAGAAGCAGAATAAACTTCCCGATCTTCTCAGGGCGTCCGCAAGTGGTACCGGTGAACCGATAGTCTCCTTGCGGATCTGCAGTACGCCTGTGCACCTAAGTAGCACATGCGCCACCGTTTCCTTCTCCTCCATAAACGCTCTGCACAAAGGATTTTCTGTGATGTGCCCAGTGATGGTCCCCGTCACCAGTCTCAGACTATATCTGTCCATGCACTGATGCCTAGACAGTTTCCTGTCCAGGGATGACATGGCCTCCTTGGATTGCCTGCATCCTGGTGACAAGGTCCACCATGCCGCTGCAATATACTGTATTTTAATGTTTGTTACCGCAGCTTTTTTTCCTGACTGTGGTGCTGTTGAACGCGTTTACAGCTTCACCAGTTTTTTTTTTCGATCTGACTGCTATTGGCCTTTACAACTTCACCGGGCAATTGGCGAGCGCAGATGGCTCTCAGCCTTAAAATTTACACAACGAGCCTTAGTCCTCGAACGGGACTCGAACCTCGGCTTAGGGCGTTGCGGGGGAGACAGTTTCACCAGGCAAGTGGCAAGTACAAATGGCTCTATATATATGAGATTCATATTCGTTTTTATAATTAAAGATAATCGCCATCCTAGTCTTCGCATCCACAAAATGTATTTATGTTTTATTAATTAATATTACAAATTTATGATGGGCTGTCATTGATCTAAGATTTCATCTTCGGGGACCAAAACTAACCCCGCCTGCCCTTTTAGATAACGTTTTAAGTTGGTATTTTTTCCAATCTTTGTGTGGATAAACGCTCTCAAAGTCTTTCATTATTATGCTAAGTGCATAACTTGGTCTAGATGGCGCTGAGTGTCAGTCCCTAGAGATATATTTATTACTAGCTGTTCCCCGCGGTATTACCCGTATAAGATATTCTTCCGCGGTAAAACACAAACTAAAATCGCTTCGTGAGTAAAACATTCCTTTATGTTCCCAAAATAAAAAGGATTGTCTAAAATAAAATAGCTTGTGTTTCCTTATTTTGGATCACACTTTAGCGCTTAACTCTCGCCATAAAATATTTGTTTTAATAACGTAGCCCTTGACGTCGCCCTGCAGGGCGTAGGCCTTCCTAAACTGTAAGTAAAAGCCATAGTATGATTATGCTGTAACCCACCACGCGTGTGCATGGCATATATAACAAATATCTTCTGACATGCATACAGCGTCATCTAGCCCCATACTAAAGCCTGTAATATTCATACTGAACAACGGATTAACATACTTATATACTTTTTGTTAATAATACATAGAAAACACCCAGACCAATACAAACAGACATGTTCATGTATAACACAGGTTCTACAATCCAATTCTAAATTATTCAATGATGTCAAATACTTAAAATCAATTCAAAAAATATTTATTCAGTTTTGGTCCATTAAGAACCATTATGAATGTTAAATATTCAAGTACCTATGATACGCTAGCATTTATTTATTTAATAATACAGATATTATCAAAAAAAACATTTCGTTTTTATTCACCCAAAATGGTCATAAATGACAAGTTTTATTTATTCAAATTTCAGACATTTGCCCAAAATAATTGAGTCTAAAAAACTTCCGTCTATTTTGCAAATTACGATCCGGTGCGGTTTAATAGACACACACGACACGTACCAATGTATTTCGAATTTTCGAAAATCTATGTACGTTATCCGACGCTCTTACGGTGAAGGAAAACATCGTGAGGAAACCTTCATGCACGCCTGCGAAGAGATTCGAAGGTTGTGTGTGAAGTCGTCCAATCCGCACTGGCCCGCGTGGACGACTAAGGCCTAATCACCCTATACTCGTGAGGCTCGTGCCCCTCGGTGGGGACGTTTAATGAGCTGATGATGATGACGGTTTAATAGTAGTACATAGTAAGTATATATTAAATTATTTGTGATAGTATCTAGGTTTATCGTAATTATGTAATTCAAAGACTGATGAGCATTGATAATCGGAATTGTATATCAATGTAAAATCATCGGACCATATAATTTTAGGTAGCCATATTAATTTTTTCAAGGTTCCGTAGCCAAATGGAAAAAACGGAACTCATAGATTCGTCATGTCTGTCTGTCCGTTCGTATCTTACACCCTTTTCTCCGAAACTATTAGCACTACACTATTCAGACCTTGTAAGAATATTGTATTCTGTGAATCGCTATAAGGTTTTGACAAGAAACATGAAATAAAATATTTTGGGGTTTCCCATAATTTTGTTGTGGATTCGATTAAATTTTTTTTCATCAAATCCACATGTAGGGTAACTATAAATATATAAGGTCTTGAAAATGATATAGATAAAGCGTTAATAAGGGTTGCAATGTATATTGACTTAACATTAAAACGACATATTTAAACTAATTTCCGAATCGTAAAACAACTGTTCACAAAATTTAAATAAACCATATTGTAACTTTTCCGAAATTAAATTTGTCTTTTAAATGTAAAATGTAAAAAAATAAGCTAATTTTTGCCATACCCGCAAGTGGTCACTAAGTTGTAAGTTACTAACTAAAACTTAAGAACCTTTGCACACTTAGTTGCAAACATTGGAATTTAAGAAAAAAATCGGTATATTTGGATTTTAATAATATTCAATTTTAGTATTTTTATAAACTCGCATAGAAAAACGTTTTTTGTGTATGTATACTGTAAATGATAGTGCCAAAATATTTTAAAATATACCCAAACTACGCTAACAATATAATAAAAGGGGAAACAAGGGCAAACCACATTTTAATCTGTACGCTATGAACGATACCTTTATATATTTTTGGTATTTTATTAATATTCAATAATTCACACATTTACGTACTATATTGACATTTACATTTTCATCTAAAATAATACATTTAAAATATCACATACCTGCACATCTTGAATTCTTTTAGCACTCAAAGTTTTCAAAAGTCCCACAATTCAGCAATAAAACTTGTAAATAACTTTTAAAATTAAAACTTCACAAGAAAGAAACTGCTTCAAAATAGTTGGTCGAAAAACAAACGAACATTTTCCCGCGCTAAACTTCGTTCTGAATTCGAATTTCAAATCAGATCGTCCGCCAACGCGCCTCGGTTACAACACGCATGCGCGACTACTGTCAAGTTTAAGGACGCAAAGGGACACAATCGAGTCAGGTTCATGCCGCATACAGCCAACCATTGAAATGCCATCGACGTCTTAACAAACTCACACAGAATGCCATATTAGCTCACATAATGCGTATGCTCTTGGACTTTTATTGGGATGAAACTAGCGATTTAAATAATGACACATATTTTTCCAGGGAAACACAATTTTTGTCTACCTATGGTTATCCTCAATTAATTTTGCTCTTTGCGCGACATGCACGTAAGAACTGACCACGTGGCTTTCAATCTTTCTAGATTTGAGGATCCGGTTCAATGATCAAGGTTTCCTAGGTTAAATGGGTTCTTGCCGAAAAGATGTCCAGAACTACAAAATATTCTGGTCATAGACACAATGATTACTTTATCAGTCGGTTATATTTACAACCCTACGTATTGTTACGTAGCATCAGATATCTCTAAACTGAAAAAAACTAAAAGCTTTTAATAGTCCAAATAAAATATAAAAACATATTATTTAGTGACTAAAACCCAATCAATTTTATATTTACATGAAAAGCTTTTCATGTATTTTTTTTTGTGCTCTTAAAGATGAGAACAGTGACAATATAAAAACATAGATCGTTGACTTAACAATGCAAATCAATTGACGTATAAAAAACTATTCAATATTTGTTTAGACATGCACTAATCGGCCAAAAGATCAAGCCTATATGTTATATACTATAAACTTATTGTTTAATATTGAAGATCATAATTCTATATTTTAACAACTTGTGACAGATCACTGCAGTGGAATTAGGGCCTCCTCGCTGATTATGAAGGGGTTTGCCATAATCTCCACGCATGACAGATAGTATGGAGATAGCAGTTACTGAAAATAGTTTAGGTTGGATGCGAGAACGCTGTAACCTGGTGATTTTTCGTCCCTCAGTGGTCTCTTATGACACTCGTTGCAAATGTAAGAGTGGTAACGAGGGTACAATCTGCCGTCACTACAAGGCAAAGATTATTGTTGATTATATTTTATTTAAATAAATTATGTCAATCTGTCAATTGATGACAAAAAATATGAACAAACAAACAAAATGCGCTTTGTAATTCAAAGTCTATGGTAGGGTTGTCAGTAGAAAAAAATAGTGATATTTAAAGTACCTATAAAAGTATTTCTGTTTTTCTTAGCAATCTAGTGACACAAATCAATCCAAGTATATTCAAGTTCAACTTTCTAAACAGCTTGAACCATCATAGTGTTTTCTTCAGCCCATTGCTGGGCTAGATTTCAATAAAAGGTTTAATAATAAAGCATGGTATACATAGTTAAGCATGGTATCAAGATCTTATGTAAGATAAATCCATATGGTACTACGTATTGTTTTAATGTTTTCCTTGTTTTATAATCAATGTATATTTTTTGCAATGCGTGCCGAAATTATCATATTCTGAGAGGACCATGTAAAACATTTTAAGTTATAAACAAATTTACTATGTAGCAGTTAATAGTAGGTACTTTAAGTTGAAGTGAATCACTGTCAGCCTAACACTTGTAAATAAACATATCAAAAATATAAATAAACTTTCCTTTACTGCATAATGCGGTCCAAAACTGTACATAATGACAAAAATTCTACGACTAAAGATGTAATTAGATAATTAATGATGATAATTATTATTATGAGTCACCTTCCATTATTTACCTTAATATCAATAACGATCGTTAGAGCTTTGACTCCTATTAAAAATATCATAAAAGTGTTAAAGGTACCTGTGAATACTTAATTAGGTACTCAAATATAAAAGAGGTAACGTAACTTCAACTTTGTACTAACAGAGTAAATTGTATGCACCGACCTAAGATCATCAATAAACTAAATAGGTGCACAGTCACTAAGAAACGTCAACCAAAAAATATCCGAGCCCCATGGCACATACGTATAGTTCTGAAACGCAAGACTGGCACTAAATACCTTTTATGGAAGTGTTTTGTCGTTTTTCTTCGTGATTGTGCACCTATTTAATTTATTGTACAAGATGACCACAAGCACTTGCCCTGTGAAAATATAACAGATCTCAAGTAGAGCCAAGCTTCTGAATCTACACAGCTGTAGATTCAGAAGCTTGGCTCTCACAGTGTGATGCAGAACTTGGATCACAGTGTGATCTAATGTCAATAACGAAACAGCCAAGCCATACGTATTTACTGATTATGTAGACTATATATATATGTGTGTGTGTGTGTGTGTGTGTGTGTTGTGTGTGTGTGTGTGTGTGTGTGTGTGTCACCAAAAAATAGTAAGAATCGCCAATTTGTAAATTTTCGATTATACCTTAAAAAAATATACCCTGGTGGGAGAAACGTGATTTTAGATGGCGCGATTATACAAAGACGAGAGATATGGTCGTCGGTGGATCAATGATGTGGATTATTGGCTTCCGATTTGGTAGGTGCAGGTTCAAATCCTACCACGTACCAATGTGTTCAAATTTGCGAAATTATATGTTCGTTTATTCGACGCTCTTACGGTGCAGGAATACATCGAGAAGAAACCTGCACACGCCTATGAAGAAATTCAAAAGTGCGTGAACTCAGCCAATCCGCACTGTGCACACGTGGACTAAGGCCTATACACCCTATACGGGTAGGCTCGTGCCCCTCCGTGGGAAATGTGCACGTATAATGAGCTGATGATGATGATGATACAAGATCAGACATAATTATACATAACAATGTAGTACATACTTAATACATATGTATTGACGACTCATTTGGTGTAGCGGTTGAGACGTCGACTGCAACACCAGGAGTTCCGGGTTCGATCCCCGGGCAGTACAAACATTTGTGTGCATGAAAATGTCTAATGGTCTGGGTGTTTTCTATGTACAATATGAATGTATTTACAAAAAAAATGTATATAAGTATTTTTATGCATTGTTTAGTACCCATAATACAGGTTTCACGCTTAACTTGGGGCTAGGTGGCGCTGTGTGAATGTCAGTGGATATTTATTTATGATACTAATGAAGTTTTATTATATTCTATTCACTTGTCCCTTCAATCTATTTAGATTGTATGTGGTCAGAAACATTGCTTTGGTCTAATGAGTACACTTACACTTTGAATACGTTAACACTTGTGAGCTTTGCACTTGTAAAAGCTTTACAAGTGCTTAAGGTAATGTCTCTTCCTTATATGCATAAGGTTTGAACCTAGATCCCCGACGAGCTTAACCATACAATTAATAACCGTAGAATTTCCACAGTGCTCAAAACTAAGCAGGCAAATTGTATGGTTTAGATTTTAGGACTAAATAATACCTATAGATCAGATAAACAAAATAATACAAAACACCGACTCACTTCATGAAGTAGTCGTTATAAAAACACACCAATTTGCATTGTGCCCGCATGGTAGGTTATGGTTTAACCTCTCCATAGCTTAGATTTCTTTTTTTTTATCATTTATTGGCAGACATTTGACCGCCATCTCACCTAATGGTAAGTGATAATGCGGACTGGGATGGATCATGCCTGTCTAGAAACAGCCTATTCACTCTTGCCTTGAAGACGGCCAGCTTGTAATGATCGGGGAACACATAAGGTGGCAAAAAGTTCCATTTATTAACAATAATCTCAGTATAATAGATGCACAAATTGCAAAATCACGAAAACGTCAACTCAAAATTTCCTTATGACACACGTATAGTTATTGTTATATTGAAAGAAAGAAAGAAATTAATAAATACAAATACATATTGGCTCGAAACACATTTATGAATAATAAAGTTGTTTATTCGAATGATAATAATGTGTTTAAATATTTGCTTACAAATACTATGAAAACAAAATTTATAGTATGGCAAGTCTGATTGTACCTAAGTCTATGCACATAATCGAAAATTTACAAATTGGCGATTCTTACTATTTTTTGGTGACACACACACACACATATATATATATATGTATACATACAATCTAAATAGGTTTAAGGGACAAGTGAATATAATATAATATGGAAAACTTCATTAGTATAATAATTAAATATCCACTGACATTCACACAGCGCCATCTAGTCCCAAGTTAAGCGTGAAACCTGTATTATGGGTACTAAAAAATGCATAAAAATACTTATATAATATTTTTTGTAAATACATACATATTGTACATAGAAAACACCCAGACCATTAGACATTTTCATGCACACAAATGTTTGTACTGCCCGGGGATCGAACCCGGAACCCCTGGTGTTGCAGTCGACGTCTCAACCGCTACACCAAATGAGTCGTCAATACATTGTATTAAGTATGTACTACATTGTTATGTATAATTATGTCTGATCTTGTATCATCATCATCATCAGCTCATTATACGTCCACACTTCCCACGGAGGGGCACGAGCCTACCCGTATAGGGTGTATAGGCCTTAGTCCACGTGTGCACACTGCGGATTGGCCGAGTTCACGCACTTTTGAATTTCTTCATAGGCGTGTGCAGGTTTCTTCTCGTTGTATTCCTGCACCGTAGGAGCGTCGAATAAACGAACATATAATTTCGCAAATTTTAACACAATGGTACGTGGTAGGATTTGAACCTGCACCTACGAAATCGGAAGCCAATAATCCACATCATTGATCCACCGACGTCCATCTCTCGTCTTTGTATAATCGCGCCATCTAAGATCACGTTTCTCCCACCAGGGTATATTTTTTTAAATGGACAACTTTTAAATTAAAAAACGTTGGACTACCTCCGTGGTCTAGTGGGAATAGAGTTCGGCTGCGTGACATGGAGGTCGAAGATTTGAATCCCGCGGGTAAAATCACTGTGTGATTTTTCCTAGTATGTTTTGGACATAGCATGCTGTATCACCTGATGTTCCGAAAAGGAAGATGATTTTCCAAAGGGCACGTTAAGCTTTCAATTCCAGCTACTATCTGAGAATTGTAGTCGTTAACACCAAACAATCCTCATTGGGCTCGCGTGGTGTGTTACGGCCTTATCTCCCCGTAGCTATGCTATGCGGGTAGGCCTGTGCCCTGCGGTGGGCTGTTATAGACTGATGAACGCGATCTTAGGCGGCCCCGCCACGCTGCATCTAAGGAAATTGTTGTGACAATCGGATTCTACCTGTAGATATAAATAAAACTCGTATGCAATTTCATCTCTTTTTTCTGATCACTTTATTAGTAGGTAGCAATGATGTAAAACAGTATAGATTCGTGATATGCTCATAAAACAACCGAAACAAGTGTTCCGAATGCAGTGACAGCATACATACACATATTTCGAATGAGCGTACATTTACCTAAACAAATGAGTACAAACTGTACTCTCTTCGCGGCGGTCCGTTTTTGAGGCACGGATGGCGTATCTACCTTTATGTATACAGAATATCATTGGTAGGTACGTACAAATGGCGCCAAACCTTTGAACTGTCAAACTTTAGTTCGTTCAACTCGATCAATACAAATGCAACAAAGCAAACAGCCGAATACCTTTCCCAGTCATTAGTACGCGTGAATCACCTACAAAATATGGTAATAACTGTACAAATACGAATAATTAACAAACCCAAACTCATCAATATTGTAAATATTTACAGCATAAATTTAATCTGTGGGTGACATTTATAAAGTTGCGACCACAGATCATAGAACCAATTTTATGTCTTTTTTTATTATGAATCATTATGAATCCGTGTTGCCGTCAGTGCCCAGTAAATTTTAGGTAATTTTAAATAATTGAAGAAACAAAAGTAACTAAGAATTATAAATGAAATCCTACACTACTCCTTGTGTTTCAGTTACAGTTGGCTTACCAAAGATATGTACAATCATAAACTTGAAATAAATATAAATATCCACTGACATTCACACAGCGCCATCTAGCCCATATTAAGCGAGGACCCTGTAGTTAGGGACCAAACCGTGAGAGAATTCATCTAAGGATGATATTTGTTAACACCCAACAATTTTTTTTTTTTTTTTTTTCGAACTGACTACTGCTGTTGGCTGCAGATGGCCTTTACAGCTTCACCGGGCAAGTGGCGAGCGCAGATGGCTCTCAGCCTAAAACCCAACAATTGTATGTGGGTTACGACCCATTCTCGCCAATACTGAGCGGGCAAGCTTATGCTCCGTGGTGGAACTTTGTAGACGGATGGATTGATTAGCTGTTCACTATGGAACCTATTTTCCGTCCTACGTATGTTGAGCGATAAGTCGACCACTCTATTGGATATTTTGATTTTCTGTCCTTTAATTATGTGTGGTCACAGCGGAAGTTATAATTTTTTTTATTTAATATTAATTTAATTACTAATAATTACAACTAATTTAAAATACAATGAGTCTCAACCGAGGCTAGGTACAAGAATGATTTAATGAATGACGACAGCGGCGGCGGCACGTTCCGCGGCGTCAGCAGCCTAAAGCCCACGGTTGATGTTGGGTGTATGTGGGGCAATGCATCGTCAGCGATCTTCACATATTAGGCTGGCGTAACACTTTCATTATGTTTTATTTATTTTTAAGTGCAATATATAAATGAAAAATATATCATTATTCATAACAATCATAACACTTGCCCAATGACGCTGTGAAGGCCAGAGAAAAAACGAAAATATTACCTGAAACCGTCATCCGACTCAGATATTGCGTAGATATACATACGTCATCTACCAAATCCAGGCGGAAAATGGCAAACCCGTTTCAAATAGCCCGAGCGGAATTTGAACCTAGACATTAAAATATTCCAGTAAAACAATATTGTATAGAAGTAGGAAAACGACAAAGACGTCACAAACATGATAAAAATCATTGCGACAAACGTCAATTGGCATATTTAATGCCAAGTCATATTCAAGGCTTCTTTTAAAGAGTATTTTTTAATTAATTTCAATACGAAAATAGTTTATATGGGAATTAAAAGATTTCTAGAAAGGCTCGGGAAGAATGTGTATAAAATCGTCAGCGTAAGAACCCTTTCTCTCTTTAACCTATTGCAGTATACTCTTGGACATAAGTCTTTCCCATTTTCCGCCTCCGCCTTCCTCATTCGGCCTGGATGGAATATAAATATTTGCAACAATTTTATCATCTTATTTTATAGCATTATCCTCAGTTAACATGATGGTAAACACTTCCATAAACAATAATATTATCATAACTCTGTCAAAGAGGCAATGGCCGTTTGTATACGACATACTTTGAAGGTATATTCTTGAAATCAGTTTACAAATTCAATGAATGTCAATTAGCGAACATCTAAATAAATAAATAAAGTTCTACAGATATTAACACAGAGCTAGATTATTAACACAGAGCGTCGGTGGCTCAATGGTGTGGACTGTCGCCTTCCTACCGGGAGGGATGAGGTTCAAATCCCGACACGTACCAATGTGTTTTCGAATTTTCGAAGATATATGTACGTTATCCGACGCTCTTACGGTGAAGGAAAACATCGTGAGGAAACCTTCATGCACGCCTGCGAAGAGATTCAAAGGTTGTGCATGAAGTCGTCCAACCCGCACTAGGCCCGCGTGGACGACTAAGGCCTAATCACCCTATACGGGTAGGCTCGTGCCCCTCGTTGGGGACGTTTAATGAGCTGATGATGAGATATTAACACAGCGCCATCTACTACTAAATTAAGCGAAAAACTTGTTTTATGGGAACTTAATTACGAATAAACATACATAATTACTTTTTTGTACATACATATTTTTTTTTCGAACTGACTACTGCTGTTGGCCGCAGATGGCCTTTACAGCTTCACCGGGCAAGTGGCGAGCGCAGATGGCTCTCAGCCTTAAATACATACATAGGTACTAAACACAGTAACACTCAGACCAATACCAACAGACATGTTCATACACTTTCTTTGCTTGCCTTTTCCATAGGATGCGTGAAACCTGAATTAGTTAAAAGTTATCTACCTAGCCCCCCCCCCTTGCAACGCCCTTAGCCGAGGTTCGCGTCTCACTCTGGGACACCTTTAGGCTCGTTGCATAATTTTTTGGGCTGAAAGCCATGAAGGTCATCTGCAATAGGTTTAAGTCATTCCAAAAAAAAAGTTTAATGTGAGTGTGCAAGTTTTTTTTGTTTAAAGTTAAAATGTTAATTTCTAGTGAATTTTAATTGTCTTTTTTATTTTTTTTTAGTTCTTAGAAAATTCTATTAATACTTATACACGGTACAGTTTTATTATTGAAAGCACTTAAATACGGCTTATACTAGACTCATCTCGAAGCGAACACGTTACTCATTCAATTTCCTCTCGCTCTTTTAAGCCCTAATAAAATTAGTTCCGAAGCTGGCAGACTCAAAGGGCGACCTTATTTTGTAAATTGTGAATTAATATATTCCACGGCCCGTCAAAGGGCTATCTCTAATTAGTAGTCAAATCGGAAAGTTTAGTTTCGCTCTTCTTTAATGAGGTTACCCGACTTGGATATATAGTAAATGGTTTGAGTTTGACCTTATTTTATGTAATGAACGGGGTAAATAAAAATGCATGACAACACTTCACTTCTTCTCCACAGCTTTATTGAATTGATCGTTAGACTGGAAAGTAACAGGTATTATTAATATATTAAAATTTTATCTTGCTTAGCTAGGCGCTCTGAAAATGAGCGCCAAAGTCCGATTATTAGGATCCTTTGTTTCTGTTGTAACCCTTTGCATTAGGCATTGTAGCACGCCATTTTTTGTGATATTTACTGGTTTTATAATAGGAACTGGTTTTAAATAAAGGAATATTGTGATGTGTCCTAATGTGATTATTTGTTGTGATGTTTTAAATTAAGTAATACATTTTTATATTTAACCGTCATTAACAATCCCACCAAAATTACCCTTTTGTTATAGCCAAACCTCCAACATCACCCAATCCTATATACTTACCGGATTGACAATGCCGTCATAGTGTTGTAATCAAAGACTTATTTTAATATAGAAGTTTTTAGTTGTAATGTTTAAAAGATATGGATTGAAGTGATATTATTTTCTCCAAATATATTGTACTAGGTTATAAAGTCAAGTTTCGAGTCCCACTCGAGGATGCCCTTTGGCTTGTTATGTCAATTATAAGGCTGGAACTCGTCTGCCATTACGAAGTGTCCGGTGAAGAGCTTTATCTATAAAGGCTATCTGCTGCCAGCAGTAGTGAAAAAAATCATTTGTGAAGATCGTACAGAGCATATCAGATGATCTGTCAGGCGACATCTCTATTATGGCGGAGAAACCACGGAGAAACAAATAACTAAAGTTCTCAGTTACTTAATTATAAGAGCTTATACACCGTTTACCTCAGTTAGGACGTAAATGTTTTCTCATTCATTAAGTTACACGCGCCATCCATTATCCTTAGTTCCACGTCTGCAAAGCTACGTGAGGACCGCCCTATTTCCCTTTAGCTGATTAAAATTCTCACACGGCAGCACCAACTTGTTCCTCATGTAGAAACTGCCTTATATAGCCTAAATGATTTAATTTAACGTTGTAAACAAAACATTTAGGAGGTACGTTTTAATTTCGTTGCGTTGTACCGAAGTCTCGGGTCAAATAGGTTATCCTTAACCTTCCATAGTCAATAAGGATGTACAAAATTTGTTTACTTTGACTAATTGTATTATTCCAACCATCATTCTAAAATCACCAGGCCACTGTAAGCTTGCGTATTTTTAAATATTTTGCTACAGAACTCCCTTTATACACATTCAGGTTTAGGTATGTAACCATACCTTTATGTATACCCGTATCTGTCTCTGGTTTTTTTTTATTCAAAGTGTACAGGACGTTCAGGACGCTCACCTGTTGTTATGTGATACGCCTGACCATAACAGAGCGGTATTTATTGAAACCAACACCCGAGGCGAGTTGATAAGTCTATTATACCCTACCGGGTATAAATTACAATTTGAACTATTTAAAACTATATAACTAAATATTAGATATAATCTCCTAGTCAGGTCCACTATCCAAGGTCTCATGGACTCACATTGGAAAGATTAAATTTAAATATGTAATGGAATTGAGTTTTCTTTTATATTATTTGGTCTGCTGGAAGACATCTCTTTTTAGAGATGTCTTCCAGCAGACCAAATAGAGATGAGATGAGATGTGCTTACCTATACTTATTGTTCCTTTATGTTGCTTTTTATATCAACCTTTGTATGAACTAAATAAATAAAATTTAATAAATTTATAAAAACCACCACTTCATAATATGGGTATGTATCCTGTAATATGGGTACAAAACAACGGATAAACATACTTATATACTTAAAAAGAGCTTCCATAGTAATTTATAAACAAAATATGCTCCGAGTCATTACAATTGACTTTTTTAATAACTTTGGCAATATTAGGCAATGCATAAATTGCTAGTGAAATCAAATCAGGAGCTTAATGTCTTCTAACAAAACATAAGAACGCAAGTACAATCTTATGTATAAATTCGCTATCGAAACCTGGAGGTAGACTCCCAATTTCACCAGAGGAAAGTATTTCTTCTTTTTTTATGTTATCTATCTCTCATCCCGAAATACAAAAGTTCATAACACTCGTGTTTCACGGGACGATCACTGGCACTGCGGTGGTACCTACCTAGACGACTCAGTACCGAGTCTACCACCTAGTTACCATCTTTTTATTTTCAAAGCAACGGTACTCCATAAGGGCTCTCTGAAGGTAGAAGGGTACTCGTAAGGAGTTGAGTCAGAAGAGCACGGTGTTTCTTTTGTTGGCTGTCCTAAATAAATAAATAAGTATATGTTCCAATCAGGAGAAATGTGCGTATATGCGCCTTCCTATGAAAAAATCACTAGGCGAGGGCGACGCGGACCAAAAGAACCTCGCACACGACAGCGTACATAGAAATGAGACCTGTTGACCTTACCTAACCTGAAGAGACTTTTTGGTATAATTGATTTAAAAAGACTGAACACCAACAGCAAACCGTCTTTATTCCTAGGAGCTGTTTGACATGGTGCCCACAGTTTCCTTCTATTATCACCCGTCTCGTCATCGACAGGGGTTTATTCAGGGCCGGATCTAACTAAGGGCTGCTTCGGGTGTAGCCCAGGGTCCCGAGGTTTCAAGGGGCCCCTAGACCCCGCTAATCACAATAAGCAATTCTGTTTCTCTCCCACCCAAATGTTGCCTGGATGAGATAGCTACCACAACAATAAGGTCGTCTTTTGTACAACTAATACTTGTGTAGATTTAAGCAATATTTATATTGTTTTATTGTTATTTTTTTATTTACTCCTTTGGTAGTGCAAAGAAGCCAAGGGAGGGCCCCACAAATTTACGATCCGCCCCTGAGTTTTATAGGTGTTTGCGACTAGTAGTAAAAGTACTATATTCATGTATATGTGGCTAAAAGAAAAATCTGTAAAAGATTTTTGTCGGTATTATCAATATGTTAATTAACTGAAGGTAGGAGAATGATTTAATTTATTACATTTAATACCCCTTCCCGTAGGCTGGGCACCGGTCTCGATAGTTGTGCATCATAGCACCTCGTGCATCTCGGAATCTTTGAGTACCCCCAGACTGTGCATGTTGGTTGCGCACGTTGACGGAAAGTTCGATGATACGATGGGTTGGCAGAACCTAGAACGCTGACGGAATGTCTCGGTAGAATGGCACGTCACGTGTACCTGGTTGGTTACGTTCGACATCCACAACATTAACTCATTTTCTTGACGGTTTTTAGCTTCTTTATTATATTTCAATTAAATAAGACATGTTCGACGTATTCATTTTTTTATAGTGTTGCTTGAACTTTTGGACAACTGGGCAATGTTACAAATATCTAATGATTTTTGCAACGTCAAATCAGGCTCTCGCAGTAACGTTCTCGAAGTGTACTTTCTTTATACCACAAATTAATCTATCTCGTATTAAATCATCACATAGTTCCCAAATTCACATTTTGATGCAGTTTTCTCAATTCGAAGGCATACTTTCTATCGATTCACAATCCTGTTGGTCACGTGTGAAAAATCGATGAGCATACAGTTACGTTCTTTTCTGTAAAATAACTTATCATACTTTGTATTACACTTGTAATATTGGTGAATTTTTCATCAAATTGATCGTATACTTCACGACCTTGTTCGCCAATTATGTGTAGAGATATGCTTATTTGCACTTTTGGATCCTTTTTTTCTAGCTCCATGCGGCAAAATAATTAAAAATGAACTTTCCACTTTTCCCATTCTTTGGAGACATTACCGATGTTACATTTTCAGATTGTTCACAAAAGCAAATGGCGGAGGTGGCGGCAACATTGATTCCATCTTTGTATATGTTTTCTTCTTATTATTATTTTTTCACTCACTATTATAAAGCAAGACTACTTATATTTTCGAACACTTTAGAATTGGTTATGATTACGAATGAAATAAAACTTCAGGATCCTACCGACTGCGCCATGTCAAAGTGTACGGGTCAATCAAACACGAGTGCAAGCATCAACTAACTTTATTTTTAAATCATTCTCCTACCTTAGTTAATTAACAATTGATACTAACCGACAGATTTATCAAATAAAATTAGTAATAAATTTAGTATATCTAAAGGTATACTTAGAATACTATTACAGTGCCTCGCTATTACAAGGACATTTCGCCCACGACGAGGTTTGTCTTCGCTACGCCACAGTAAATCACAATCAAAGCGTAATATTAATTATGCAAGATTGTTCATATTCTAATAGGATATCTATTTTAAATAAATAACTCAATATATGAATTTTAAATGGTCATATTGACTTGTAAAGTAAAATGAGAATGGCACAACTTGCATTATAAAACTCTAGTGGGCATTGACATCCAGGGCCGGATTAGCAAGAGTAGCAAGAGGCCAACTGTTTGACCGAAACAAAATAAAAAAAAAAACATCTTTTTGACGTAAATATTTAATTGTAATCGATATATTTAGACTAGTATATAAACCACATTCCTGCTCTTGAAACGGCTTGATAAATAAATAACAATAAATATCCACTGACATTCACACAGCGTCATCTAGTCCCAAACTAAGCATTTACCCTGTTAGTTGGGTACTTAACAACGGATAAAATATATACTTATATACTTTTTTAAAATACATACATAATGTACATAGTACACACCCTGACCAAAACAAATAGACATGTTCATGCACACAAATGTTTGTACTGCATGGAGATCGATCCCGGAACCCTTGGTGTTAGAGCCGACATCTCATTACATCATATGGGCCATCTAGACCTATATTATGCCCTAAACTCCTAGAATCCTGAAACAGAACGAGGCCCCCGCGCTGTCTTAATCCGACCCTGTTCGTCACAAATTTAAATATTGGTCAGCACTGGAGCAGTCTAGGTCCTTTGTCATCGTGCTATCGTCATCAGTTTACCAACAAAAGCCTCATTATCAACACTGAACGCGTATAATGGAAACGCGTAAGTTATAATTCATAATGTAAAGGTACATTTGACGACCCGTTTGGTGTAATGGTTGAGACGCGCGCCGGCTACTACACGAAGGATTCTGGGATCAATCCTCGGGCAGTACAAACATTTGTGTACATGAACATGTCTGTTTGTTTCTATATATCATGTGTATGTATTTACAAAAAATGTATTTAAGTATGTGTATGCGTTATTATATAGTACCTTTGATCATAAGTTTCACGCATAACTTGGGACTAGATGGCGCTGTGTGAATGTCAGTGGATATTTATTTATAGCTATGATGCTGGAAGACCTCTGTCCTGATAAGCCTATTAGACTATTAGAGCTTTACTATTAGACTTTTAGAGCTGACTATTAGAGCTTTACCAAAAAAAAGCGAGTGCAGAATCTGTAAACGTGTCACTGAAAAATTAAAACTTTGAAATTTTAATTAAAGCAAAGAAAGGTCAAAGTATTTTTGAGATAGATACTAGTAATTTTTTACCTACGAGTAGCCAAATCAGAAATCTTCTCACTAACTTACTTACGTAGTTGAGACTACATCTAGGTGGGTATACTTAATAGGTCAGCTTAAGTAGGTACTTATAGGAATGGAAGGCTCGATACTCAACCGTCAATGTGGAGTGTTAGACAACAATTTTAAGAGGCAATAATTTCGAAACCTATATTCCCTGAACAGCTAATTGAATAGACCGTATACCTACGGGTGAGTTCTGGCTTAATCGTCAGACCGTAAGACATTCGTATACGGCGGTCAAAGGATAAAATACAAGAAATAATTAGAGAACATGCATTCAACATAACAAAAACACATCTTTTTCATTGACCAGGAGCCAGACGAGTGATAGAGAATGACACCGCCACCCATGAACATAGGCAAGAGAAAAGATCCCAATGTATCCAGTGGAAGTGCGTTCCACAGTTTTGTCGTACGTGTCAGAAAATTACGAACTGTGGAAGACTTCCAATCATCTAACTGGTGAGGAAGAAATTTAAAGTTCCTCCGAGATGTACGGTGGTGGAACTCAGCACCAGGAACAACTCATCGGAACACTCCCGTGATACAAGCGGTAGAGAACGCAAACTCAAAGGGTCCAGCTGGTCAGAAAGATCAGTGTCATCGACCATTCGAGCTGCTCTCTTTTGGATGGATAGGTTAATTAGTTATTAAACATTACATTAAAGTAGTTCTTTGATCGAGAAACTAAGTGAAAACAAAGTGATAATGTTAATAAAATTAAAAATAGTCCAAAAGATAAGAATATTAACGTTAGGTACGTTATAGTCTTAATGATTGTATTATGTAGGGATGTTTCTTTACTATACTGCATTGCCCACATTTAAGATTTTTTTACTTTTATTGAAAAAGACAATACGAACTTGGGAGAAACGATTCGATTTTTATTGAAAATAGGAATAACAGACTAACAGATAGCCGGACCTAAGACGTAAACCGTAACATGCTTTCTTCAAATTCTAATTTTTTTATTTACTTAATCAAAACATTGGGTCTCCGATTCAAATAAACATGCACCATTCGTTACATCACTAACGCGTGATAAAATAAGTAAACAAACCCAACCTTGATTGAGAATTTTAAGTTGGTAGGTGACCGAGAAATGTTTATTGTCATTTTGTTGTCGTGTAGCACAGTCAGTGTACCCAGCTAGAACAACCTCATAGTGATTACTTGCTCTGTGGAACAACCATACTTGAATCATATCAAAATCAACAATGTGCAGCAAAGTAGCAGTTGTTACCGGTGCTAATAAAGGCTTAGGCTTTGCGATAGTGAAAGGATTGTGTGAAAAACTCGACGGGACAGTATATTTAACCGCAAGAAATGAAAAAAGAGCGCTGGAAGCAGTCAAAAAGTTGAACGACCTTGGACTGGAACCGGCGTATCACCAACTAGACGTAACTGACGAGGAAAGTGTTAAGCGATTTGCGAGCTTCATTAAAACAAAACACGGTGGATTCGACTATTTGGTCAACAATGCCGCCATTTTAGAATGGGATGAAGTGTACCCGAGCTACGAAACGGCGAAACGGTGCATCGATACCAATTTTAAAAGCTTATTGAGAATCGAGGATTATTTATACCCGTTACTCAGAGACGGTGCAAGAGTTGTCAACATTTCTGGAGCTACAGGCCATTTATCAAATTTGAAAAATATGAAATGGATTGAGCTATTAAAGAGCCCAGATTTAACTAGAGAGGATATTGTTAGATTTGTCGATGAGTATTTGGAGAGTGTGAAAAACGGAACGTTCAATAAAGACGACTTTGCGGATAATGGAAAGCATGCCGAACTAAGGGTTTCCAAAATAGCTGTTACGGCATTAACTATGGTGCAGCAGAGAAAGTA
The DNA here is from genome assembly GCA_019425675.1 of Leucinodes orbonalis. Lineage (NCBI taxonomy): Eukaryota > Metazoa > Arthropoda > Insecta > Lepidoptera > Crambidae > Leucinodes > Leucinodes orbonalis. The sequence continues at coordinate 24,660 of PQWD01011569.1, read as the reverse complement.
CAGGAATATTTCAATCAATGCGGTGCATCCAGGTTTCTTAAAAACCGACATGGCAGCTGGTTTAGGACAACTGAACCGAGGAAGCAGCTAAAACGGTGCTGTATTTACTTCTGGAAGCGTCTCCTAACTTGAAAGGAGTTTTCATGTGGAATGATCGCAAACTTGTGGATTGGTATGACCATGAAGGTGACTATTACTTGAAAGGAGTATGGTAAAGCCGGATTTTATTATAATAAATGATTTAAATCGTGTTTAAAGTACTATAAAGTCAAAACTAATTGTGTGTAGATACTTACTATTGTCCTCACCTTAAATACTTACTGATTAATAAAATAATTGAATCATAAGTATTTTTTATTCTCAATTTGTTTATCTTTGCATTTTCCAAACAATATTTTTAGAAAAATTGATAAAGTTCACCTTTTTGATTCCTAAATTTATATGTACCTAAACACATTATCTATCATTTACCTTAAACGACTGATATGGTCCTTCGCTATCCTCTCTCAGTTGAGGTTAATGAAACCTACGTATTCCTACTGACGTAAATCATAGCACAATACTAAATTTCGGTGAGTGTGCGAAAAAATTACAGGAGTTAGTTCCTCCAGCACCTTCGGGATATAAGACGCAGGCGAGTATTCCTTACGTGGTCGAATCCGCACAACCTGCTTTGGTGCCTCGTTTATAATGCGCACCAAAGGAATGAAACTCGTTGCCTCCTTGTGTTTCCCGAGCATTACTACCTGGCACAGTCTTCAAGGCAAGTGTGAATAGGTTGTTCTAGATAGACATGATTAGGACCTTGACCGCATCAATCACTTACCATGAGGTGAGATTGCGTCATGTTCCTGTCAATTGAAGATAAAAAGCTATGCTGTGCGAAAGCCTCACCCTGCAGGCGTCCTGTGATACGCTGAAGATGAATAAGGAGGGAAAATGAAACACGGGGAAATTAACGTGGAATTTTGAGCCTCCCGATAACCTCGGTACGAGACTGTCCATTAATGCTGAAGCATAGTTCCCTACCACACTTAAAATTGCATAATTTGAACAAAAGATTTTGTTTCAGAAACACTATACATACGTTCATAGGTGCTAAGGAAAACTAACATATTCCTCTCCGGTAAATATTCTTTGTGATAGAATAGCTACTTGGTTTTGTAGCATATTAGGTCAAAAATTGGGCTATGCTACATTCATTCCAAATAACTTTACCCTAAATCGTATAATGGAACGTTATTATTTCACTTTGACAAACGATCGAATTTGACAACTATATATGACAGTTGTTGGTATTCCGTTTGTGGGTGTGCAACTTGATTCACAGAAGAAATTAAATACCAAATATCGTAATAAATAATCAGTGCAACCATCATCCAGTCTGCATTGAATTAAAACCGACAGTGCTAGCATATAAAAAGGAAGTTTCACAAATCGTTCGGCCATTCTAATAGGTAAGTACATAAAATCGGCATTTTAAAATTTTACTTGCATGTAATCGTTAAAATCGAATAAGAGTAAAGGAATACACTGCATATACGTGGTTACATTATCATCTGTGTAAAGTGCAGATTGCACTGTTTGTTTTCATCTGAAAATTATAGATATATCCTCGCAAGACGGTCATTACAGCACCAAAATAGATTATTTGGCACCTTGACCTAGTGTATATCATTGCCATACCAAATGCAGTTGCGCAGACCCAGTTATCTAGTTTCCGAAGCTAATATCGTATTTGTAGTGAATATAAATCAGCTGAGACTGTTTACACATATATGGTGGTTGAATTAATAATGTTTTATGTGGACTTTTTGTGTCAAAACTCTGTGTAAAGAGTGTTATTTAAATCAATTCATAATCATGCGATATCCATTCAAAGTAATGTGTTAAATACCTTTTGGTGCTATGAATTATATACAAGATGATCACCTTGATGTGTTGTGCTACTTTAAATCATGGTAAAAAAAGCAAGAGATTATAAATCCCTGCTTTACTTGTTTAATATTGTACAGGGTGAAACAAATAAAGTAATTGGGTAGTTTAATTAAATTTTATTTATTTGATGAAAGATTGGGGATCTCGTCCTCACAAACAATACATTTTGTAATGGTGCTCTGTCTGAAAATCATGTGGCACTGTTATAACAATTGACTGTAAAATTTATTTGGAAAACATTTAATTAAAAAATTAAAACAAAACATTAAAATCTGTCTGTAATACCATTACCTACCCAACTTATCGAAGCCCATCATACATCTGACACAAAAAGCATGGACAATGGTTCTAGTGAAGACTATTCGCGGCATGGCGTCGTTTGCGGCGCAGGCGGCGCTCCGGTCGCGATGGAGCTCCCTCATTGAGTCGACAAGTGTTGACGTACCAGGAGAGGTGACTGATGGAGTCCGTTCCGTCGTTGGATGGCTCAAGCAGGCACGGTTTTGATGTTTAAAACACACATGGGTTGTGCGGCAAGGCATAATATTAAACACATTTTGTTTTTACTTATTATTTCTATCTTTGTGTACATCATACTTTTATATATACGAAAAATATATCAAGTAAAATTAAATAAAACAATTGCATAAGACACTAAATATTGTAATCTATAAGTAATTTGTCTTAAATGGTTTCCTATTACTATTATATTACAAAAATGGTAATGTTAATAAAATAATGCAATTTAGTCAATAATATATAAAACTAAAGAATAACATTTCCTACAACAGTATTGTGATTAATAAATTTAAATTAATATTATTATTGAATTATTTTCAAATTTTAATATAAGTAATGTGTGCAAATCCCAAAAATTTAAGACAAAACTGAATTCAATTGAAAATGATTTTATAATTATATAAATATATTTATTTATAAATATATAAGCACAAATAAAAAATAGATTTAATTCTCAATTTTATTTAAATAGATTGTATTGTTAAATATTTAATATAATGTGTTATAGTAATTATGCAATGCTGCACTCATGACATGTGAATCTCATAATGGATGCATACCACTAATATCACAGCTGTTTCATTAGTAATGTGTCACAGACATTTCGCACTGTCAATGTTGTCTTGTATGTAGGCTAGAGCATGTTGATGGTGTTTAATTTTAAAGACTAAGGCACAATTGAATTAATTTTAGGACAAAAGCTTATAGAACTTGTCAGTATGAATATTGAGATTTCAGGACAGATGTTGTGTTGCTTGCAAATTGGTGTTTATTATTTTTTTGAGGTATGTTATACACTGACCAGAACCTGAAACAGACACAGTGTTGAAGGAAAGTAACAAATGTAGATACTGCCTTGCGCCCGTCACTCTAAACGTTCAGATGTTAGGTCTCCTATACCCGGTAATTTCACTAGCTACATTGACCTCACCCCGGAACACAAAACACACCTCAAGCAAGATTCCCTACCCAATTGGTCAACGTCAATTAACAATGTTTAAATCCCCCTCCACCTATATCTCATGCCAAGAAGAGTAAAGGAAATTAAATAAACACGACGTGGCCATGGTCTTGAAAAAGGTGAAGATAAAAATAGAAATCCCGAGGGTGACCATGTTTAAGGTCCGTCTTAGTAATAGGTGAAGCTATGAAGGCCATTAGCGGTCAAAAGCGACAAGTGCATCCCAATAATATCCTAGATGCACAAAGCCTCGAGGATATAATTGTCCCAACAAACAATAGATATTGTGGTCTTTATTTATTTATTAAGGTACACCAACAACATTGCATACAAATAGGGTTGCCAGGTCCTCAGACGCAAAAGCCGGACAGACCTGTGAGTTTGTCCTAACATTTGGGTAAAAAATCCGGACATCTTGTTTTTTTGTCCATTATTTTATAAAAAGTGTAAAACAAATTGTTTTTTGTCCTAACATTCGGTCGAAAAATCCGGACGCCTCACATTTTTGAAAAATTTTGGTGTTACTTAAAAAAAATGGAAATCCGGGATTTTCTGATTGCATTTTAATATTGCGCGCGAAATTGAAAAATCCTACCTAAATCCTAACAGGCCGGATGCCGCTTATTTTGGCCGGACAAGCAATCAAAAATCCTACGTATGTCCTGCTTTATCCTAACACCTGGCAACCCTACATACAAAAGATACACGACATCTATGAAATTTAGAAACATTGGTTTGTATGAATGCCAATTATAGGTGTACACAGCCTTGGCCACGTAGACAACCTAATCAATGTTATATATACGAGTAGCATAAGTATAAACTTATCTTGCCGCGATAAATTAAAACAATTACATGCCGATTTCGTAAACTGGCAGTTGTAATGACAATTTTTTTTACGATCCGATCACTGTCGCTGTCGCGGTAGACAAATTGCGTAACACTTCAAGACTGAGATGTCGTTCCCGCCGGCGTGGACCTTCGTTCCGAGTCCCTGTAGGTTCCACCAGTCCCTTTTCGCGTTACCGGTACATACCCGGTCGCTTTTCCCCTCAAACTTAGTCTAGTTCCTCCGAGCAAACTTATAGTAGGTTACCTAGCCCCCCTGCAACGCCCTAAGTCGAGGTTCGCGTCCCACTCTGGGACACCCTTGGGCTCTTTGCACCCATTTTTTGTTTGAGAGCCATCTGCGCTCGCAAATTGTCCGGTGAAGCTGTAAAGGCCAACTGCGACCATCAGCGATAATTCATTCCAAAATAATACTTTTTTGTTAAAAGAAATAAGCTAATGCTGAAAAATAAATCGCGATTAAGCACTTGCCCTGTGAAGGTATGGAAAATATTCAATGCTGTTATGTTCAATCTTAACCTACTACAAAAAGGCGATCCGAAGTATATACTTACATGCGACATATGGGTGCGACAGAGAATCATCGTAATAAGACAATGACAATCAAAACATCCCAAATCTCGTTTCAATTGATCCCATCCTGAATGGCATCCCGCAATATCATTATAATGCGAATACGGAGCCGGTGTTGCTATTTATCCCACCGACAGACAAATTGTATTGACCTTGTGACGTTGTTTTACAATCTGCCGATCAGTGACCACGCTTTTTACAAAATTCTAGCTTTAAGTTATTTTTGTTTTAGAAATAACGGCAATCTGGTAAACATTGTTAAACATATTGAGCACAATAAACTTAATTTTTAGGGTACCGTATCCAAATGGCAATAAACGGAACCCTTATAGATTCGTCAAGTCTGTGTGTCTGTCCGTCCGTAAAAAAAAACTATAAGCACTACACTATTCAAACTTTGTAAGTAAACTCGTATGTATTCTGTGAACCACTAAAAGGTCTATAACCCCATACATTGAACTGAAACTCAAAAATATTTTTTTCATCAATGTGTAGATCTTGAAAAATATATTGAGGTTTCTGATATATATTTTTTTATAAATGGAATGGTTTGCACCTGAGACACTTCCAAAGTTAAAAAATTGCGTACGTTATCCGACGCTCTTAAGATGAAGGAAAACATCATAGGAAACCTGCGCACGCCTGCGAAGAGATTCAAAGGTTGTGCTTGAAGTCGTCCAACCCGCACTGGTCCCGCTTCGACTACTAAGTCCTAATCACTCTATATGGGTAGGCTCGTGCTCCTCGGTGGGACGTTTAATGTGCCGATGATGATGACTATACAGAAAACGGTACGGAATCTGTTTCATGAGTATCACACACACTTGTTCCGGGACTTTTCTTTATCATTTACGCTCAGGGCAAGGGTTATCTTTGATGAATAAAACTAATGTAAGAGAACAATGTGAGTGTGTTTTTATTGTGCCATATGGCAGATAAAGTTCAGTCAGTGTTCTCAAACAATTTTAGAATGATAAAATTTTTCAAAGGGGTCTGTATTTCATTAATTCTCGATGAACCCCAGGATAACCAAAGCGTTTTGTGCATCTAATCCCTAAACACATACTGGGTTACCGGTAATAACCAATTGAATTGAGTTTTATTGTCTTGGGAAAGTAGACATTAACACCTAACAATCCGCATTTGGCCCACGTGGAGGGTTAAGGGCTGTCTTGACAGACTAGCGGGGATAACTGTCCACGCAAACAATCATATATTTTTTTAAATATTTTAGGTACTATCCTGTGTCATTCACACAACGCCATCAAGCCCCAATATAAGCGTGTAGTATAAGTACTGAACAACGGATAAACATACTTATTATACATTGTTTAGTAAATGCATACATATTATAAATTGAAACGTACCATTACAAACAGGCATGTTAAATCGTCCACGCACACAAATGTTTGTACGGCCCGGTGATCGATCCCGAAACCCTTGGTGTGATAGCGGGCGTCTCAACTATTTCACCAAATGGTTCATCAAAACGTCATTACTCTTTCCGTATTACCATAGTTATCCTAAATTCTATCTGGAGGAATTATTCTATTTTGAGTGCGTACCCACCTTTCCGTCGTCAGAAACGTCTCCTTACCTAGTCCCGGGAAATAGCTAATCACAGCAAAGACTGACCTCGGAATCGACGCGAGATGTCCCAAAATATGTGTGGATTTAAACGCCAGATATTTTGGGTCACGCAACATTATCGACTGGCGAATAAACTCGCGTTTAGATAGTCTGGTTTTAGTCTGCCACTGGGGGCATACCCACGCGGTGTTTTTGTGGTTTGATAAAAATTGTACCGTTGTATCGACGGTCTCCTGTGCTTCACGTCAGTTAGTAATATTTCTCAATTGTGCTTTAGGTGAATATTTTTTGTGTATCTTGCCTAAGTTGGTATTTCGAATTCACCAATTAAAGTGTAGTAGTAACAGTTTTGTTGAGCGTCGGTTGCTCAATTGTTAAGACTGTTGCCTTCCGATTGAGGACGCAAGTTCAATCCGGCCACGTAACATTGTTTTTTCAAATTTGCGAATTTACATGAAGTTACGTTTATTGAGGAAACCTGCGCACGCCTGTGAAGAGATTTAAAGGTTGTGCGTGAAGCTGGCCAATCCGCACTGCGCCCGCGTGGACGACTAAGGCCTATACACCTTTTACAGGTAGGCTTGTGCCCTCGGTGGGGACGTTTAATGAGTTGATTATGATGAACAGGTTTGCTCGAAATAGTCATTTTCGGTCACCCATCCGATGAAAGTGGCTTGCAATAGTGTCTTGACTTGAGCGATCTTTAACCGCTATAGTTATACTTATGCAAGAACTTAACAATATTGTGCATAGATAAATAGGACCCATATTTTTTAATTAGTGACGAGTAAGACTTGCTTCTTAAACTTTAGTTTCCGTCAGAATATCGCGCTATTGCGATGCTTTTTTATAGCGTCGCAATGGCTTAAGCTGAGGGGGAACCCTTTAACCTTTTTTAATGTTTTTTGTTTTTAAGAAAAAAGTGCATAATATTCTGTCATTTTTTTCTATTGTACTTTTTTTTGTAAAGGTCAAGATTATTTTTCTTTCTTTCTTTCTTTTTAGTTTGTTAAAACCCATAGTGGATGGAACTAGTTATTTATATAAAAGTTGAAACATGGTACTAATAAACCACGCGATTTACATCGGAGATAGACAGCGTAGATACCGACACGCAACCCCTAATCCATGCAAATATTTCATTTGAATATTCATTTAGTATAAAAACTAGTCCTAATGTGGGTAACAGCAGAACAGTGCTGAAATTAAATTGCCACTGTGGATAAGTGGTGAGGTGATTGTAAATTATAGCTTGATCATAGGGTCGTAGTTTCGAATCTATAGCAAAGCACATATAGTGAAAACACTATATTTTTTACATGGCTGATAAAACCCTTATATATTCGTCATGTCTGTCTGTCCACCCTTGACATATCACACCGTTTTTTCTCCGAAACTATTAGCACTGCACTGTTCGAGATTTGTCAGTAGGTAAATATATGTATTCTGTTTAAAAAACTTGCAAAAAAAATTTTGGGTTTCCGTATATATTGAACTGAAACTTAAACATTTTTTTCATCAATCTCTCCTGTGGTGTATCAATGTGTAATGATATTGAGGGTTCTAATATTATTCCGACTCGCACATAGCCAATTTTTTTACCTAGGCAACATCCCAATGGCAATATTTTATTTGTTAAGATTTGTTTTAATCACTTGGGCGGTTAGCCGAGTATAAGGCCGTTTTTCACATTTTATGACCCAATAGTCAGCACCATTGGGTAATATTAGCCTGTAATTATGAAGATGACAACATATATTAGACATATATTATTTTATCTGTGATTAGACCTACAGAAAATAAATGTTGCATTGCGCTTATTTTATGTTAGGTCTTAGTACTTTTTTACTGGCATGTCAAATTCAACGAATATTATTTTTACGTAACAAGCTATTTTCAGTATTGATTTTCATACATTCTTTTATGCCGCCATTTTTGCTGTCATCAAAATGGGACGTCATGCTTATGTCACTTATTTTTTTTAATAGTCTTTGGCTTTGGGCCGTAGCAATTTGCGACTATTGGTTTTGACGTTTGCATATCGTGTTTCCAGGCGTCGTTAGAGGTGAGACAGGTGGGCAGGCGCGCTGTGAGCTCGCTGGCAGGCCGAGGCATGGGGGATGAGGTGTTGATCATACATTATAATGATGTATACAACATTGAGCAGACCACGAGTAAGTATTCAAAGTTAAGGGTAACACTTCACAATTGTGATTCATACTAACTACTACGGCCATAACGTTTGTTGCATAATATATAGGCGAAAAAAATGCCCAAAAGTCTAAAATCCATTATTTTAAATTGGATTTTAAAGTTAATTAAACTATGACCGTTAAGAAACACACGCACTTAAAAACATTTAGATTACCAAAGTAAACTTATTTCCACGCGGACAAAGTCACACTTATAGATAATTCCATTAAGCAGATTACTATCTAACAGAAAAACATCTAATATATTTTCAGATACGGAACCAGTGGGGGGTGCCCTGAGGTTCTGCACCGCCGTGAAGGCGCTGCACCATCTGAATCCACTAGTATTATTTAGCGGGGACGCTTTCTCACCTAGCATGTGTAAGTTATCATATCTTATGTACAAATAATTTTGTAGTTATGTTCTATTAAGAGCGTCGGCAGCACAAATCTGGAGGGCGCAGTTTCGAATCCCGCCACGTACCAATGTCTTTTCGAATTTTCGAAATTATATATACGTATACCGTGTGTGTGTATTGACGTGAAAACATCGTGCGATAACCTGCGCACGCTTACAATGTGATTCAAAGGTAGTGCGTGAAGTCGGCCAATCCGCCCTGGGCTCGCGATACACCCTTGACGGGTAGACTTATGCCCCTTGGTGGGGACGTATAATGAGCTAATGATGATGAATAAGTATATTTTCATAATATTTAAAGAGTGACACAGAAAGTGAGAGTATTTAGCCAATAGTAACTTACGTGTACTTAAAAAACTACTAGACCAGTAGTTTCTACTGCTAATCACTAAAATACATTTAATTTGTTTATTTCCAGTAAGCACATTTACAAAAGGGGAGCAAATGGTACCTGTGTTAAACGAAATAGGCACACACTGTGCGGTTTTTGGAAACCATGATTTTGGTGAGTATTTTTTTGTCTTTTTTTTTATCTGTACCATGCAAGTCTTAAGCGGATTTCAGTGTGGGTAACTATGCTTAAATAAGAGAAGAAAGCCGACCCATGAACAGATGGACTGATGACCTGGTTAAGGTGGCGGGTAGCAGATGGATGTCAACTGCTAGGGATCGGTCTGCGTGGAAATCAGGGGAGGCCTTCGTTTAGCAGAGGTTATTTTAAGCTGTAATGATGATGAAGAAATTAGGACAACCAGTTCGGTCTCCTAATTAAGTGACCGAACTGGTTGTCCACTATTATATTCGGAGTCACTCAAAGCTCAATGGAGCGAGCTTTGCTCGGGGTCTCTAAGGGATAAGATTGAAAATTATGAATGAGCCAATAGCCATTGGATCAGACAAGTTCTGGAGTCGAGATAGCGTCTTGGCAAGCATAGCGTAGGACGCCCGGACCGAGGGACCGACGACTTGCGAAAGTTCGCTGGTGGAGACCGGATAAGGAAAGCGGAGGGCCGGGATATCTGACGCAAAAAGGAGGAGACTTATTTCTTGCAGTGGACTGCGATAGATTGAAGATGGAAAGAGAGAAATATTAAGAAAGAATATTTTTTTACAGATTTCGGTCTAGAAGTCCTGTCAGGGTTGGTAGCCCAGTGTAACTTCCCATGGCTGATGTCAAACGTGATAGACAACGAGACTGGAAGGCCATTGGGTGATGGGAAGATCACGCATGCGCTAATGTGCAACGGACATAAAATAGGACTTATTGGGCTAGTTGAACAAGTAAGTTTTACGGAAACTATATTCTCGGATAAAAACGTCGGTGGCTCATTGGTGTGAACTGTTGCCTTCCGATCTGGAGGGTGCAGGTTCAAATCCCGCCACATATCAATGCCTTTTCGAAATTATATGTACGTTTATCTGACGCTCGTGCAGTGAAGGAAAACATCGAACGAGGAAACCTGCGAACTCCTACGAAGTGATTCAATGGTTGGGTGTGAAGTCGGCCAATCCGCACTGGGCCTGACTAAAGCCAATACACCCTTTACGGGTATGGTCGTGGGGACCATTTTTTTTTTTTTTCGAACTGACTACTGCTGTTGGCCGCAGATGGCCTTTACAGCTTCACCGGGCAAGTGGCGAACGCAGATGGCTCTCAGCCTTAAAAATTCGTGGGGACCTATAATGAGCTGAGATGATGATGATTCTCGGATATGCCACTCAAAGTAATCATTTTTGTTGGCCTTATATCTTTGTTTCTTTTGCGTTAAGCAACCAGCGCAATTGTCGTCGGATGGTTTTTTTATGTTACAAATTGTAAATAATACGGTCAGGACGCTCACCTGATAAGTGATCACCTGACCACGACTGCAGCATTGAATAAACCCAACAACTGATAGACAGTTATTATTGTCCATCAATGCCGCACTGCGCCCGACACCTAAGATAACAGGTTTCAGTCTCTATACCCGATAATTTTACACACTGTAAAGCAGCTTCCACAGCACAGAAGTGTAAAACGTCTATTTCATTGGACGATATCTGGCACTGCGATAGTACCTACCTCGACGACTCAGTACTGAGTCTACCACCAAGTAAATTATGATTTTAACATTTCTATTATTAAATATTCTTTCAGGAATGGCTGGAAACGTTGGCAACAATCAACCCTGAAGAGGTTACGTTTATAGATTTCTTACAAGCGGGAAGTAAATTAGCATCGCAGCTGAAACAAGAGGTATTTTAAATTCACGAGATTATTTTATACAAATAGTAACAAAGCAAATAACGAAAATAATGGTTTAACTATTTTCTATGATTGAAACCTAACCCCCAAAGTGGGAACGCAGTTTGGTTGCTAACATGTGATATATATCTATCTATAAATTGGACATATGGACAGACGGACGTACGACCAATGTGGCGTAAAGTCGAGTAGTCGGCGATTATTCCAAAGGGTTCCGGGTTCGATCCCGCGTAATACAAACTTTGCGTGCTATGAATGGTTGGTCTGTAATAATATGTATATAGGTACTAAAAAATATATAAATATGTTTATCCGTGGTTTAGTACACATATTAAAGGGTAATGCTTAGTTTGGGGACAGATGGCGCTGTGAATGCCGGTGGATATTTAAAACTATTATTTATGTAAAGAAGGTCTTATCTACGAATTTTGCCGAGTCAACTAGTAGTAAATTTAACCGAAATTTTCGTCTGACCTCTGCATTTTAATATAAGCCTTATCTGCTTTGTTTCAGGGTTGCGAATACGTCATAGCTCTGACCCACATGAGGACCCCGAATGACATAAAACTGGCGGAGGGGTGTAACGAAATTGACCTCATACTGGGGGGTCATGACCACGTTTACGAGGTGTTGCAGGTATTCCATCTATTTGATATGACCTCGGCTTCACCAAACTAGTCCAAATAATATGAAAATTTTATTGACTAATTTGTATTACCTTGTTTTTGTTATTTTTATTAATTTATGTGTATGTAACTATCTGCTGCAGAAGATTTCAGTGTATCATGATGTGTACACTATTTATAGTGCTTCTAGATTTACTAAAAATGTATTTTTGTATCTATGTCTGTATGTCAGTAATCTGTCCGTGTACCAAAGTTAAATAAATTAAATAATTTAACGCAACTTTGGGTTCGAAATTTCAGTGCCCTCTGGTATTGCAAATGTACATGGGCGGCGGTGTCATTTACCATCAGATGAGCCGTTTGCTCGTTTGCCTGCTATAGCATAAAAAAAAGGTTTTACCCCACTTTTGAGTTAATTGGTTATCAAAGTGTGTTTATCTGTTAGTTTTTGTAATACAACTGTACAAGCAAGTGGCTTTAGAAGAATATTGTCATTAATAATATATTTTATAAGGTTAGTAGTTAGATACCGAGTCGTCTGTGTAGGTTTTCATTGCATTGCCAAAAGGAAAAGGGAAAAGGTAGGGTTATGCACTGTTGTGTTTCAGTATCACTGTTTCTGTTGTCACTGTTTCTAGTAAAACTAGGTATAAGAGGCGTAATTTCTATAGCTTCGGGTGACTTTGTTTTTAGTCACATAAGTATGATTTTTATCCATTATCATTACAGTCTACAATGCTAATGGATAAAAATCATACTTAACGATCAATCATACGAACGAAGGCCTTCCGATTGAATTCGACGCGGGCCGATCCCTAGCAGTTGACATCCATCTGCTACCCGCCACCTTAACCAGGTCATCCGTCCATCCGGTTAGGGGTCGGCCTACGCTTCTATTCCCGATACGTGGACGCCACTCGAAAGTTTCGGCCCACCGGCTATCGCTTCTACGCACTATGTGGACGGCTACTTCAATTTATTAATCTTAGGGGTTTTTTTAATAAAGAGATTTTTTTTTGTAAATCACAAAGAACTATGAAACCCAAAACTTATTATTATTCCATAGGTGAACAAAAAGTACATAGTGAAAAGCGGTACAGACTTCCGTCAGTTCTCGAAGATAAGCGTCAGTTTCGGAGCTGATGGTCCTCAAGTTGACATCAGCGAGGTGCAGGTCACCAGCGCGGTCGCCGAGGACCTAGCTCTGAAGGCGAAGACTGATAAGTATTCAGGTATGTGACAAATAGTAGCCTTATTCAATACTTATCCTTATAGATAAAGTACCTACATACTTTTCTCATTCTCTCTCTCTCTCTCTCTCTCACACACACATTTGGCATTCATAAGTGTTGTTTCGATTTACCAATCTGAATAGAGGCTTTGAATTTCTCCAAGGCTTTTATTTTTTTTTATTAATGAACAATCGAAAGAACACTGATTTGAACCTGTTTATCCGTTGTTTAGTAACCTTAGTAGAAACGCCTCGCTAAAATTGACGCTAGATGGCACTGTATACGTTTTTTTATTTATTTCGGTTTATCATTCATATCAATATTTTCTATCCTCAGCCATGATAGAAGGGAAAATGGACGAGGTGCTCGGCAAGTTCTGCGTGCCTCTGGAAGGTCGGTTCTCGTGCATCCGCCGCCAGGAGTGCAACCTGGGCAACTGGGTGTGTGACGTCATCCTGGCAGCAACGGGAGCTGACCTGGTCATACTCAACTCTGGCACTTTCCGGTCTGATCAGGTGAGATAACTTTCGCAGCTATTAATGTTGAATCCTGGATAAAATTATACAAATTTATATATCTATTATATATATAAAATTGGAGTGTCTGTTTGTAATATTGAAATAACGATATTTTATTTTCGTACATATGAATATATATAAAGTACAAACTGTACAATATATTTTTTTAATTTTGTCTGTTTGTCTTTCGGCCTGTATGTTTGTACCGGATAATCTTTGAAACGCCTGGATGGATGTGGACGGGACTTTTTTGCCAGATAGCTGATGTAATAAGGAAAAACATAAGCTATTTATATTTAAGACAATACTTTTTATTTTAGAAAAATAAAGCAATGTTTAACCGCGTGGTGGCCGCGCGTCACGTGACTTAACGACGCCATTTTATGGTATTGTTTATTGTTTACAGCGGGAGAATATCTTATAACGCGGTAAATAACGCGAGGAACATCTAGTTAATAAGTAAATCTTCTTACTTGATAATGTAAAATTAATCCAATATATCATAGAATGTCACAGAAATAAAAAAGGCAAAAATTGTTTTCTTCAACGTATCACTGGTTACACAGATCTCCCATATTCTGCTTCTACTGCTTTTCGCATCTCATAAGTAGTCATGTTAATTATTATTTGTAGATAATTTTATTTTAACTTATATTTAATATGATAAAAATTGTGAATATAATTTGCTTTATATAATTATTTTGATGCCAGTATGATTTCGTACAAAACACAAATGTTTTTGAAAAGAGTAACTACTGAATTTCTTGCTGGATTCTTCTCAGTGGAAAACTACCGTCCGAACCAGTGGTAGCTTCATTTGACATTCATAAGTGTTCTGTAGTGAAGGACCTAAACTGAATAAACACTATTCATTTTCATATGCAAATTTCGTTAAAAGGTCCACGCGGCGGGCGATTTCACCCTTCGAGATCTTTCCACGATAATACCAATGAGGGATCCCATAGTTGTGGTGGAGGCGACCGGCGCTGTGATTCTGCAAGTGTTAGAGAACGCTGTCTCCAAATATCCCAGTCTCGAAGGGAGGTTCCCTCAGGTATATATTAGTTATGAATAAATGATTAAATAATTATCCTTTTTTATGTCATTAAGTGAACCCGACGATCATTTCGCTTAACTGTTTGTATATGACATGCCTGACCATGTTCCCATCTTGACGACAACATCGTGTAATGGCCGAGACGTCGACTACTTCCGGATTCGATCCACGGGCAGAACAAACATTTGTGTGCATGAACATATCTGTTTTTAATAGTCTGAGTGCTATGTATTTACTATAATATATATACCACGTACCAATGAGTTTTCGAATTTTCTAAAATATATACGTTATCCGACGCTCATTCGGTAAAAGGAAACCTGTCCACACCTGCGAAGAGATTCAAAGGTTGTGCGTGAAGTGCCCCAACAACGCTTTGTGAACCGGAACCCTTGGTGTAAGAGCCGACATCTCAACCGCTACACGAAATAGGTCGTCGAATGAATGAATGGTCAGCTAGAAGGCGCAGTGTGACTGTCAATGGATATTTATTTGCCCCCAGGTGGCAGGCGTGTCGTTCGCCTTCGACCCCAGCAAGCCGGCCGGGCAAGGGTCGCAGAACAAGTGGTCAAAATCGGCGATGAGTACCTGCAAAGGGACCAGAAGTACCGGTTGGCGGTGAAACAGTATCTGCACAGCGGTAACGACGGATTCAATATGCTGCCCAATTGTCCTGTCCTTGTGAGTAAAGTTTATATCATCATCATCATCAGCTCATTAAACGTCCCCACCGAGGGGCACGAGCCTACTCGTATAGGGTGATTAGACCTTAGTCGTCCACGCGGGCCCAGTGCGGATTGGACGACTTCACACACAATCTTCGAATCTCTTCGTAGGCGTGCATGAAGGTTTCCTCACGATGTTTTCCTTCACCGTAAGAGCGTCGGATAACGTACATATATTTTCGAAAATTCGAAAACACATTGGTACGTGTCGGGATTTGAACCTCAGCCCTCCCGGTAGGAAGGCGACAGTCCACACCTTATATACACCTTTATATATGATTATATTCATATAAGAGCGCCAGATCAGCAAGTTGAAGTGGCAGTGGGCTGGTCACGTATGTCGCAGAACCGATGGCCGTTGGAGCAGACGAGTTCTGGAGTGGAGACCGCGTCTCGGCAAGCGTAGTGTAGGACGCCCTCCGTTCCGATAGACCGACGACTTGCGAAAGGTAGGAGACTACCTTTACTCAAACTAGGAGAAATCGCACTTTGATTTGTCCCGCTGGAATCGAAGCTACGACCTCCGGGTTAAGCAGCCGAACGCTGTGCCAGACTACGGAGGCAGTTAGGCTTATTCATCATCAGCTCATTAAACGTCCCCACCGAGGGGCACGAGCCTACCCGTAAAGAGTGTATAGGCCATAGTCGTCCATCCCAGTGCGGGTTGGACTTCACGCACAATGAATCTCTTCGCAGGCGTGCGCAGGTTTCCTTACGATGTTTTCCTTCACCGTAAGAGCGTCGGATAACGTACATATCTTTTCGAAAAATACACAAGTACGTGGCGAGAATTGAATCTGCACCGGATCAGAATGCAACAGTCCTACCAATGAGCCACCGACGCTCTTAATTCTTATCAATTTTCGTATTATGCTAATGTAAATTATATAGGTTTTTACTTACTTTTTTACACTATGTGATATTTCACAAGGTATCCGAAGACATGTGCCCTGAAATAGGGATGGCAGTGCAGAACCACTTTGCTGCAATCAACGTTCGTACGGGCAAGTCGAGGCCGTCCAAGCATCGACAGTCGCTGGTCACCCTCAGCAGGCGGTAAGCTGTGTTGTATATCTCCAATAAATTAATTTTTTTCACATCAATATGGTCAAAGGTCACTGGTGGAATCAGATCTCTTGATCGGAACTTTTCATCAGGCTTATGATGTGATCTAGGTCTCTCGACATTATTTTCTTATCCTGTCGACGTTGCGGCATCTTTTTCGCATTTAGCATTTATTCAAAAAGTAACCACTTTGCATTTACAATCTGATCAGCTAAGAAGGAAGTGGTTCACAGCAATGATATTCTGTATATATAAAGGTAGATACGCCATCCGTGCCTCAAAAACGAACCGCCCAAGAGAGTACAGTTTGTACTCGTTTGTTTAGGAAAATGTGTTCGAAATTCGAAATATGAGTATGTGCGCTGTCACTGCATTCGAAACACTTTTTTCGATTGTTTTGTGAGCATATCACGAATCCATACTTTTTTATATCATTGGTTCACAGCTAGTGAATGCTCTGTTCATCCATATAGTCAACAACATTTCGCACAAAAGCCAACAGTTCGTTGATCACAACATTGCAACTCCCACACTTCACAATATGCGAAGTCGACATTGCTTCGTCTTTGAGTCACCGCACAACACGACAAAGTGTACACGCTCTGCGGCGGTCAGCGCCTGACTCCTGTTATGCTAATGTAAATTATATAGGATTTTAGCAATGATGTAAAAAAGTATGGATTCGTGATATGCTCACAAAACAATCGAAAAAAGTGTTCCGAATGCAGTGACAGCACACATATTTCGAATGAGCGTACATTTACCTAAACAAAAGAGTACAAACTGTACTCTCTTTGGCGGTTCGTTTTTGAGGCACGGATGGCGTATCTACCTTTATGTATACATAATATCATTGTTTTACCGCCAATGACGCCTTAAGGCGCCAGACACAATAGATTTCCTATTTGTCTCAATTGCGTTCAATGGGTTAAACTTTGTATTGTTATTTTGTCACAGGTATGCGATGTTTAGATTTAATAAATGTTTTTCTTTATTTATTACCAGGCATAGTCTAGTGAAGATGCTTGACGGTAGTGAGCTCGATGGACCTCCACCGCTGCGCAGAGCTTCGTCGGTCGCTGTTGAACCTGCCTCACATAACACCCATCATAGGTAAGCACCTACTGTCGGTATATACATCGATATATAGCGTCACTTACCATCAGGTGATATGGAGGACAAATGTCTGTCTAAAGAAGATTAAATACAGCTACTCTAGTTAAATATCTATTTTTAAATAGCTTTTTCTAAAATAAAATAAGCATAAGTTTTATCTTATTACATCACTATCTGCCAATCTAAGTTCTGTCAAAATCGGTCCAGCCATCTCAGAGATTACCCGGAACAAACAGACAGATTGAATAAATTTTAATTATATGTATAAAGTTATACTTGGCCAAACGATAAAATTTTACTTCGACAATAGACCGACCAAATTACATAATTTTCCTTTCAATTATTGTTAAATTTACATATATATTAGGCTAAAACGAAGATATTATTTTTGTATTCTGTGACAGTTTATGATTAAAGTATTGTTTCAGACTGACTCGACGCGCGTCCCTCGACGACCTCGAACAACAGTCTTGTGAGCTGGCTCCCAAAATAGAAAATAGAATTGTAGTACTTGATAGAAAAGAGGTAAGGTTTAATATATATTGACATTCACACAGCGCAATCTAGCCCCAAACTAAGCATTAGCCTGTACTATGGGTACTAAACAACGGATACACATACATACTCTTTTTACGCAGACCAATACATACAGATATGAAATTTCAAGCACAAAAAGGTTTGCACTGCCCGGGGATCGAACCGGAACCCTTGGTGTTAGAGCCGACGTCTCAGCCATAACACCACATGAGTCGTCAAAAAAAGGAGAAAGCTTTGAATCTGATTTTGTTGATTAGCAAAATTTCCATAACATTTGGTAAGTACAGTGCAGTCGCAGTGCCAGATATCGTCACGTGAAATAGGAGTGTTTTGCACTTCTGTGTTTCGGGATGAGGGCACTGTAGCTAGTAAAATTATCGGGTATGAGAGACCAATATCTGCTGTCTCGGGTGTCGGGCGCAGTGCGGCATTGATGGAGAATAATAACTGTCTATCAGTTGTTGGTCTTCATCAATGCCGCTCTGTCATGGTCAGACGTTTCACTTACCGTTAGGTGAGTGTCCTGACCGTCCTGTACTCTTTGTAACATAAAAAGACCCCTCTCTCTCTCTCTTCAACCCATCGCGGTCCACTGCTCCCTCATTTTGCGTCAGATATCGCGGTCCTCCGCTTTCCTCATTCAGCCTCCACCAGCGACCGTTCGCAAGTCGTCGGTTCATCGGGCCGGAGGGCGTCCTACGCTACGCTTGCCGAGACGCGGTCTCCACTCCAGAACTCGTCTGCTCTAACGGCCATCGGTTCTGCGACATGCGTGACCAGCCCACTGCCACTTCAACCTGCTGATCCGACGGGCTATGTCGAATGATATTCTATATATATAAAGAGAGTACAGTTTGTACTCTATTGTTTAGGTAAATGTACGCTCATTCGAAATATGTGTATGTGTGCTGTCACTGCATTCGGAACACTTTTTTTCGATTGTTTTGTGAGCATATCACAAATCTATACTTTTTTGCATCATTGGCTTAGTCGGTAACTATGGTTGTCTTACGGATAGAAAAAGGTAAATAAAATTCGTTTTTCACAGACTCTCCAAGCATTATTGGCTGAGCGCGCCCGCTGGGAGTCCGACACAGTCATCAAGGAGGTTGAAGACGAGAATTCCCCATAAGACATGCCGTATTATTTCGGCTGCTTTGCCCCCTACTATATATTGGCCATGCGGAAGTAGGGGACGAACAGCCGTGACGTCACACGGTAAATTCAATGATAGTAGTGTTAATTGCGATATTCGTGTCATCAAAAATTGTGAATCCGTAGATTGCGATCGAATGTAACTAGTTAAGTTATGATCTAACTAGTTGGTTTATAATATCACGCGTTTAATTGTGATCATACGGATTTGGGAGCGTTCAGGTATTTCGTAAAGTGATTTTTTAATATTCTAAACCCGTTCCATGTAACGCTATGTTGTTCATGTATCCAGGAATTCGCCGTAAAATATAAACTAAAACGGTTGCCGATTTGTAAAAGTCTAATTCCATAGTATTTTACTTGATTCAAAGATGCGTGTAGTCGGCCAATCCGCACTTGGCCCGCGTGCACGACTAAGGCTTATACACCCGCGTACGGGTAAGCCCGTGCCCCTTGGTGGGGGACATATAACGAGCTAATGATGATGATGATTTTATTAAAATTAATGGGTTACGTAAGCCAATGGACAAATAGGGATATTTGTAAAGCGCCGTAACGTTTTACCAGAACACCTAAATTGCGTTACGTAATACTTGAACGCAACTTTTAACGATGCAGTGCTTATTGTTCTTTTCATAGATTCAATTGTTTACTATTAAGCAAACGAAGAATGTAAGAATTGAAAGAAAAATAGAAATAATTTCACCGCACATGACAATGATATGAGCAATTCTTTGATAACTTACCTGTCAAATAGTTGACATAATTTTATATACATTAATAGTAAAATGATGTATCTTCCAGATAATTTATTGATTTATTTAAATTTGAAGATTGCAATAAATATAGTGAAAAGCTAAATGTACTCGTAGAATGAAAAGAAGTGTGTTGATAGAACATATACAAAATGGCTGAGCTTGTTATCTCTAATTATATTTTATATAAAGTATAAGCCCCAAAATGATGTTTGCCGAGTTGTTATGAAACATGGTGTATTTGATTTCTTTTAACGATTGCTTCATGTTAGATAATGTTAATTATTGTTAAAACAAATATTTCAATTATTATTCAATGAAACCAATATTATTTTGTTTCCACATATCAGAGTTCTGTTTTTTTAACAGTTTAAGTGTGTAAATGTACACACATTTATATAAATATAAATAAAATATTCGATCTACTTAGCAATATTAGTAAACACAATTCATTAAAAAAGTGGTTGCACATACTGACATACTTAACATAAAAAATCCTTATCACATGAAATTCAAAGAGCAGCAGGCTGATCGCTTTATTTTAAAACTTAAAGTTTCGAATATAATATGGGGGTAGTTTCGATATCATTAGTTGACGTTTTTGATATTCGGTATTGGCATAAGGTTAAGGTTCAACTTCGCCTGAACTAGCTGTAAAATGATTAGCGCGATATGAATATTTCCAAAAAGTTGTATTTCGGTTCTAGCTTAGTTACGTTATAGCTGTCAAAATTTAGCGCGATCAGCCTGCGGGACTTCGTACACGAGCACTTGCGGATTGGTTTGAGAGCCATCGGCGCTCGCCAATTGTCCGGTGAAGCTGTGAAGGCCATCTGCGGTCATCAGCGATAAGTCATTTCGGAAAAAATATAGAGCACTATGCGGATTGACGGATGTTAACAACTATAATTGTATGGTGCTGCGCAGACCGCAGTCTGTATACTGCACAAACGCCATAATTTTTTAAAAATAACTTTTCCACCATATCATGCAGTTCTTTTTCATAATTTTATTCTGTTCGGGTTATATTTTACAGTTATATATTTATGAGTTATCTTGTGTATAATGGATACATGCCTTTCTAGCTTAATGTGAACATGGTGATATGAATGTGATGGATAGATAGATGTGTGTCATTTGATTAATTTAATATTGCACTAAGCTATAGATATAAAAACATAATTAAAATACCAGGCCTAATATAATATATATAAGTTACATTTATACCTCATAATATAGTCACAAAAAATTAACCATTTTTAGATACATTCTTCGTAGTTCCGTACTTTTAATTTGACATTACAACAAATAATAAATTGGTTATTTATTAAAAATTCAAAGTGATTGTGCGTAATGTTTTTTAAAGTAATACAATAAAATTATAAATTATGGAATTCAAAGAACTAACACGATTGTAACGTAAATATAATTTGCACATCACTAGAATAAGTATTTGATGTAAGAAAATGCTCGTATGAAACCTATTTATTATTTATTTAAAGATAAAAATTATGAAGAATTTTCAAACGTTTATTTATTGTGCTCAGTAACGAGACGGTTTCTAATTTGGGGTTAGTTTGCTTTGAAAATGTTTTAGAGTATCCACATAAGAAATAAATAACGTACATATATTTTTCATTTACGCGAACAATATACGTTATAAACTCTCATGCTGATCGAAAGCCACTGCTCCACTTTTCAATGCAGCGACCCTTGTCAAAAGAATAAAAACATTTCCTAATTCATTTTATTCAACAAATGCATGGTGCCTCACAATTTACACCAAAATGTCAGCATGCTAGTTGATAATATAGACTATAACACCGTCAGTGTTAATCCAATATCTTATTTTAGCCATCTGCTCACCCCATGGTGAATATCTACCCAATTATATAATAAACCCCTGATATAATTTTTATATTTTTCAAAGACAATTCATACCAATTGCGTATCTACCTCATTTCTTAGTATTGTTCGGGAGCTAGCAGCTAAGTCTTCCTATTTTAATGTTAAATGTGTTTTTCTAATAAAGAACGTCCGATTGTGTATTATTTTAAAAAATATACAAATAAGTTTAAGCGAAAGTGAATCGAATCTCATAAACAACGCTTTATTATTATTAATTTGTCATATAAAGCGTGATGACAACGTGTAAATTATACTTAATAAATATAATAGGTACATTCAAATGGATAAATGTTTGCACAAATAATGCTGGGTTTAAAATTCATGATTTATAATAATAGATTTACGCAATTAATTTTCATAAACTTAACATTTACCATTTGAGTTTTATTTTTAGATGGCGCCTCTGCGCACTTATTATATACTCCTTAAATCTTTAAACTGAGAATCACTGAGCACGGACTAAATTATATTTTTTATTCACATCACCACAAGATTATTTAACTAGATATAATTATTATTGCTATGAGCATTTAATAGGATTACATACGCACTCACAAATTAATGGTAGTCTGTATATTTGTTGTTATTTATAATTAACACATTTAAAGATTGCTATAGCTGCTGTCATTTGCAATTTTATGATATATTTGAACTCAACTATAAGTGAGTGGAAATTTTAATTAGTATGTAACTAGTTTTGGGCAGTTAAATTGAAATATATAAATTATTTCGGTATTATATTGTGCCATAAAATGGTAACACTTATGTTTTGTTTGTGATCGAATTGTTTTTGATTACTTTTGCAACAGTATTATTTCATACTACCTACAACTTTATGAAGCTAAACAAGAGGCCCTAATATGAAATATTTATGGTAAATATAACAAATAATTTATGTAATACAGCAGGGGTTTTGATAATCGAATAGAAAATAATATCGCTCGTAGTAAGCGAATGGCTTCAACGATTATGCTATTCCCTTACATGTCCAAGCTATTAGCGATATTGTCTACACACTGTCAAAGCCAAAGTCAAAATTCATTTATTCAGATTAGGCTTACAAAAATCACTGTTGTCTAAGAAAACGAACTAGACTAGAAAAATCTATACAATATTTTTCTGTAACTTTCAGTAAGCTACCATAAAGCTTAAGTTTATAAAATATACTCCAAAAGAAATTATTTTGTTTTAGCGTTTTTAAGATTTAAAGTGATTTAGGACCGGACATTGAACATTGTGAAGAAAATTTCTGGTTATAAGTTTTTTTTTATGTATTTTAGGATTATTATCATATAATAAAGCGCTCCATGCTTTATTTTAAGAATATGCTTTTCAGTGCCTTTTTGAAAATGAAAACGCATTGAGGTCAACGGTGGATCCAGGGGGAGGGTCATGGGGTTATGACCCCCCTGAGCTATTTTAAGTACTGTACTTACGTATATTAACAATACACCTTATAAGTTCTTAGCTTGACTACTACTATGTGACCCCCTCCTGGCGCCAAACCTAGATCCGCCCTTGATTGAGATACATTCAAATGGATAAATGTTTTGCAAAAATAATTCTGGGTTTAAAGATCATGCTTTAAAATAATAGATTTACGCAATTAATTTTCATAAACTTAACATTTACCATTTGACTGTATTATAGGCTAATTTACAGACGTTGTAAAAGCTAGTTATAATATAACATGAAACGTATTACTCAGCAATAAGATTGCTTTATGATACATTGTTCAGTAGTCGCATTTTTTTAATTTGAAATATACCGTCACAAATAAAAAAAGAATAGGCGAAACACCTTTAGGCTAAAAATAATGAGGATGTTTTATTATTCTAATAATTGTCTTTTTTTGATTGACGGGCTTACATAATATTATTTTGCTAAATTAGTAAATTAAAAACATATTCATATCAACTCAACGAATGAAAATTCCGTTTCTTATTTCATATATTACGGATGTACAAAAAGTAAACATATAAAGATTAAAATGGAAATAAACATATTTCGATCAGAGAACCAAGCAATTAGTATAGTATATATTTAAGAGTCTCAATATTCTTAAAAATAGACGCTTTCCGGCAATTAATAAATTCGCATTCTGACTGATTATGAATATGGACTGTACATTGTAGTTATTCACAGACTGGTTTCTGGTTTCACAAGTGTACGTTCAAAAACAATTCTCATGTATGAGGCACATATTGCTGATTATTTTCATTCTTTTCGTGGAATACTATCCATGTTGTAGTAGATTTGCTGTTAAGGTCCTTACATCAGGACAAAATGTTTCGGCAAACTTTTAGTCCATTTGAACTCTCATAGTTGACTCTTTCTTGGTCATTATTAATTTTGACCTTATATAATACTTTATATTAA
The DNA here is from genome assembly GCA_019425675.1 of Leucinodes orbonalis. Lineage (NCBI taxonomy): Eukaryota > Metazoa > Arthropoda > Insecta > Lepidoptera > Crambidae > Leucinodes > Leucinodes orbonalis. Next base: position 302 of record PQWD01011569.1, on the reverse strand, counting down.
AACACTTCACTTTACTTACTTTTGCATATAAGCTAAAGTAGCTTTTAATAGGGATATTTAATTTGTTGCCACATAAAGATTTTATACAGTGTGTTTTGAAGATTATATACATTCAAGTGGCCTTAAATTTCTTATTATGTCTTTTAATTGCCAATATCTGTTTTTAGTTATGACAAGCTGATTTCAAACTTTCCTAGCTGAAGGTTCCAGCTACTTGTGGTATGATTTAATTATACATTTCGTGTTGTGACGACGTTGTAGTTAAGGAGCATAGCTAGAAGATGCACTCAATAATATATTAA